>SDVV010030925.1:0-11613 GCA_016164225.1 Gammarus roeselii
CGCCTTGCCTTGTCATGATGTTGAAGGTTGGAAGACTTGACTTACTAGCGCCTTGCCTTGTCATGATGTTGAAGGTTGGAAGACTTGACTTACTAGCGCCTTGCCTTGTCATGATGTTGAAGGTTGGAAGACTTGACTTACTAGCGCCTTGCCTTGTCATGATGTTGAAGGTTGGAAGACTTGACTTACTAGCGCCTTGCCTTGTCATGATGTTGAAGGTTGGAAGTGAACCGAAATCGCTCGTTTGTTTCACAATTAATGAACATGAAAAAGAAAATGTCATAAAATATGTACAAAAAAAATTGATTGATCATGAGTTGTGTATAGTGTTTCAAACTATACAGAAGCGTTTCTATAAAATTCGGTTGATTTTGTCTTGCGCCTACACCTACACCCTGCATTATAAATGTATTTCGATGATGGTACGTGGCTGGAAGCGAATACAAACATTGTGGGACTTTTTTTAATGATTATGCACTATTAACAATTAATCCATTCATGTAAAGACTTGTTCCACCCTAAATATTTATTCAAAAATGGATAGTCAATTTTAATCAATATTGAAAACAGAATATGTCAACCCGTTTTGTTCAATTCGTTTATGGTCGGTTTCTTATTACCAGCGAAGTTTACTACTCCTGGCGTGTTTTAAGATGCCTCAAATAAAATCGTATGATATTCCTTGACAGTGATAAATAAAACTACCAGAAACACACAAAAAGGAGGAACGTTTCAGTTATCCAGATGTAAAAAAAAAAATCTAGTTCTATTTTAGGTGGTGGCCTTTTTTACTCACGATAATGAAGGAAATTGACTAAATTGTGTGAACTCGCGGAAGGTCTCTTGAGTCAAGGGCATGGGATGGTCTGTCGATGCTTTAACATATGCAGGGAATTGTAATTAATACAGCATCTGGATTGCAGCATGCCACCTAAGTACCTTGTGGAGGGTCATCAAAGTACATATTGGAGGGTCACCATGCAATGTACCTATTGGAGGGTCACCATGCAATGCACCTAGTGGAGGGTCACCAATGTACCTAGTTAAGGGTCACCAAGGTACCTAGTGGAGGGTCACCAATGTACCTAGTTAAGGGTCACCAATGTACCTAGTGGAGGGTCACCAATGTACCTAATAGAGGATCACTTATGTACCTAGTTAAGGGTCACCAATGTACCTAGTGGAGGGTCACCAATGTACCTAGTGGAGGGTCACCAATGTACCTGGTGGAGGGTCACCAATGTACCTCGTGGAGGGTCACCAATGTACCTAGTTGAGGGTCATCAATGTACCTAGTTAAGGGTCACCAATGTACCTATTGGAGGGTCACCAATGTACCTAGTGGAGGGTCACCAATGTACCTAGTGGAGGGTCACCAATGTACCTAGTTGAGGGTCACCAATGTACCTAGTTAAGGGTCACCAATGTACCTAGTGGAGAGTCACCAAAGTACCTAGTGGAGGGTCACCAATGTACCTAGTGGAGGGTCACCAATGTACCTAGTGCAGGGACACCAATGTACCTAGTGGAGGGTCACCAATGTACCTAGTGGAGGGTCACCAATGTACCTATGTTTTTTGGATACAAGCAAAAAATATCTTGTTAATCACTGGATGCTGTTGAAAAAAATTATAGAAACGGGTGCGTCAATTCACCTTGTTAAGCTTTTGAAGTATTGGTACAAGCAGTGGAAATGTATAACATGATGGGGAAATTCAAAAAGAAACCCATTTCAAAATCATCAGGATAAGACAGTGTAACCTTCGCTCGCCTCTCCAATTCAATGTGTTGGGTGTCCCATTGGCGGCATGCTGTGTTTACGCCGCTAGCCATGGCGATGACATGATCCTGATGGTCCCACATAACAATGTTCTTCATGTGAGGCAAAATATATGCGAGACCAAGGCCATGTGTATGCTAGTGAAATCACCCACCCAAAGGTTCCAGTACAAAACAGACTGGGTACCTAACATGACCTTGTTGCAGGAGTTGGCATCAATCTAACATTGATTAACAAATAACCGGTGTGATACTGATGATGTCCCTGAACAACTACGAAAAATAACTTTGCAAATGGTGATCAGCTTACAAAAAACTGCAATTTTTTGCACAACGGTCGTTAAGCTGCAGTTTTTTCAAACGTTCTGTTATTCCTGCATTGTAATTCACTGGGGTGTAAATTTACGAGGGTCAGTAGGCAATCTGCAGGTAGCATACGATGACATACCTAGGAGACGCAGATCTAAACCTTTCAGATGAAACTTTCAACTGAACGGTGAACATTTTCCTGTCTTCTTTCTGTCGCCACTTTCTTTATCAGCTTAGTAAGATATTCAATTGTAGTTGGCTTGCGTTTGTGGACAATAAACTTCATCTACCCTCAATACCATTAGACAAGCGGGCTGAAGTCGGGGCTGGGAGCTGGCAAGGCTGGTTGATTCGTTCAAGTGTTTAATTACTACTCCGGAAATTTGTCCAGTGGAACTGAAAGACATTCGTTATAGTAGTGAATGTGAGCATTATTCTACTAATAGTAGAATTTCTCCGACTTAACAGCAGGCCAAGGAGATTGAGGTACTTCTAGGAATTAACGGCTACGTTGTCTTCAAACCACGCTATCTGTAGCTTTCTGCCGTCCACATAGTGTCGATATTACTGGCCAAAACCTGTTATATATTCAATAACAGGTTGTGTTATATATTCTATTATTTCAAAGTTTAGAATGTCATATGATGTAGATTTTACTGAGCGGTAAAATTGGTAGGAACTTAAGAACCACTCTGTATTTTGGGTGATAGGTGGCGCTGGACATATGTACATGGACTTTTTGATCGTGTTCACGGTGTCGGGTGCTGCATATCTGTAAAGCGGTTTTGTCGATTTCTTTACCAACCTTCAAAATTTAGTCCCTTCCACCAGTGCACTCTGTTGTCTCCAGTGCGTAGAAAGTATTTTTTTTCATCATCAGCTTGTTTTATTTGTTAAACACTTTCCGCCCGAGGGTAGAACCGTAGCCCAAGTCCATTATTCTCAGGGTGGACAAAATCGGCCGCAAGGGTACACTTCGGAGACTTGAATTAACGACACAGAGCTCGGAGTTTGACTGTGATCAACAGTTGCGGCAAAATATACAATCCTTGGTCAAACATGGAAAGTATATTTATTATAATAGATAACACACAAAGATGAGCAGAATATTTTTGAAATATATTGGGTGGAGAGCAGATATTACTCATGATAATTACCGAAATATGATTTTTTTTTCAAAGGACTGTGAAATTATTGTCGCGTTTAATAATTTATTGCAGCGTACCATTTAATAATGTGTTGCACCGTACCGTTAAATAATCTATTGCACCGTACCGTTAAATAATGTATTGCACCGTACCGTTAAATAATGTATTGCACCGTACCGTTAAATAATGTTTTGCACCGTACCGTTGAATAATGAATTGCACCGTACCGTTAAATAATGTATTGCACCGTACCGTCAAATAATGTATTGCACCGTACCGTAAAATAATGTATTGCACCGTACCGTTAAATAATGTTTTGCACCGTACCGTTGAATAATGAATTGCACCGTACCGTTAAATAATGTATTGCACCGTACCGTCAAATAATGTATTGCACCGTACCGTAAAATAATGTATTGCACCGTACCGTTAAATAATGTTTTGCACCGTACCGTTGAATAATGAATTGCACCGTACCGTTAAATAATGTATTGCACCGTACCGTCAAATAATGTATTGCACCGTACCGTAAAATAATGTATTGCACCGTACCGTTAAATAATGTTTTGCACCGTACCGTTGAATAATGAATTGCACCGTACCGTTAAATAATGTATTGCACCGTACCGTCAAATAATGTATTGCACCGTACCGTAAAATAATGTATTGCACCGTACCGTCAAATAATGTATTGCACCGTACCGTCAAATAATGTATTGCACCGTACCGTTAAATAATGTATTACACCGTACCGTTAAATAATGTACCGCACAATGTATTCCTTATAAGAGATACGTTCTTTACCAGGGCTCAGTTGGCATTAGCAGCCAAGAGTGGACGCCCCGCGGGTATCCATTTACAAAACTCTTATACAAACGAATCCTATAGCATTCATATAGGATCAGCTGATCAGATATGGGCGAGCTAACTATATAAGAGAAAGAGAAATCTGTGTTTTCTGTCAAAATAAGTTCCTCATACACCAACACTCCGAGGAGCAAATAGCCACCAAAGTCTACCAACCTCGTGCTATTCAGAACTGTTCTTCCCTGCATCCTTGATCATCTCGCAGTTTGTTGGTCGAAGTCGTCAGGTATTTACTGATGTTTCATCCACGGTTAACATTCACTCTCTTCAAAACATTATTCACTGGTGGGCGTCATTGGAGAAATGACCCAATGTTTGGCTTGTTTACAAAGCAACATCGTGAAGGATATTCAGGCCGATCCCATTACAATATCCCTCGCGGGGATGTTGGCGAATTGTTCGTAAACATCTCGTAGGGAAACATAGCATGGGACTTCCCCGACCGCAGGGGTGAGATGGAGAACATTCTGTGCGTTTCCCTTCCGCAGTAAACATGCCCAGCTTCGTAAATTGAAGATGGGCTGCGTTTCCCTTCCGCAGTAAACATGCCCAGCTTCGTAAATTGAAGATGGGCTGGCGAAATTGACTTGCAATGCAAGTAATTTTTTTTAAATACCTATTAGAGAGAAATGTAGTATTCATCACGTGCAGAGGATGCTTTGATCAGTAAGATGTTTTTTTTTTCATTCATAATCTTTTCATTTCTTCAGTCAGAGTACACCAAGTTCTGCAATTTCGACGTTATCTGTTGCGCAGCTCTTGGGAATATAACAGATGTGTATAACATAACACATGTGCAGCTTCAAGCAAAACTCCGCCCGCTACAAAAAACTGTATCATCCGTGTATCGTGTACTGTAAATAATTACAATTTGCTACTGAAAACGTGCACTGTGAATCTACAGTTCCTACAGACAATCGAATTTCACCCTCAGTTCTGTAAGTCTTCTGTATATCCAGAATATCCTGTGCAATAAAGTGCGGTGCTTGGCAGCAGACGTGATTTGGTCCGCATTTCAAGTTACAGTTCTAAGTGTTACAGGAAAAACCGTCCGTCTCTGCTCAGAACACAAACCGTCCGTCTCTGCTCAGAACACAAACCGTCCATTTCTGCTCAAAAAACAAACCGTCCGTCTGTGCTCAGAACACAAACCGTCCGTCTGTGCTCAGAACACAAACCTTCCGTCTGTGCTCAGAATTCAAACCGTTCATCTCTGCTCAGAACACAAACCGTCCGTCTGTGCTCAGAACACAAACCGTCCTTCTCTGCTCAGAACACAAACCGTCCGTCTGTGCTCAGAACACAAACCGTCCTTCTCTTCTCAGAACACAAACCGTCCTTCTCTGCTCAGAACACAAACCGTCCGCCTGTGTTCAGAACACAAACCGTCCTTCTCTGCTCAGAAGACAAACCGTCCGTCTGTGCTCAGAACACAAACCGTCCTTCTCTGCTCAGAACACAAACCGTCCGTCTGTGCTCAGAACACAAACCGTCCTTCTCTGCTCAGAACACAAACCGTCCGTCTGTGCTCAGAATGCAAACCGTCCTTCTCTGCTCAGAACACAAACCGTCCGTCTGTGCTCAGAACACAAAACGTCCTTCTCTGCTCAGAACACAAACCGTCCTTCTCTGCTCAGAACACAAACCATCCTTCTCTGCTCAGAACACAAACCGTCCGTCTGTGCCCAGAACACAAACCGTCCTTCTCTGCTCAGAACACAAACCGTCCTTCTCTGCTCAGAACACAAACCGTTCGTCTCTGCTCAGAACACAGCATTACCCTAAGCAAATATTTCTTTGTATTCATTTTTTGGTGTGTCCTCATATTGCCTGGGGTAGAGTCATTGTTTAGTGGCATCAAGTGGGTATATGATTGAAGGGATCAGAAAGTTACTGTGAGGCATATTCTATATTTATTTATTAATATGTTCCGCACGCACAAAGAACGATTCAAATAAAATATTGCGAAAATGATATCGAATTGCACGTCGCTGGCAGCTCATGAGCGGCACGCCCCGGCAGGCCTTGCATGGCAATGAGGCCCGCAGCTCACTAGCACTTCGGATGAACATATTTTTTCTTGCAGCAAAGTGCCAATTTTCATTTTATATATTCCAATATATGTAGTTGAGTTGACAATAATTGTTAATGTCGTAATATTTTTGTCGGCCCCATTTTATTTTGTGTGAGGTATCCATCTTCTTAGACCATCGGCATAATATGTCTACATCTTCTTAGACCATCGGCATAATATGTCTACATCTTCTTAGACCATCGGCATAATATGTCTACATCTTCTTAGACCATCGGCAAAATATGTCTACATCTTCTTAGACCATCGGCAAAATATGTCTACATCTTTTTAGACCATCGGCAAAATATGTCTACAAATATGAAATGTGAAAATAGTTCACAGAGTCGCGAAATTGGACGGCATTTTGTTTAGATGGTTGATCATTAATAGGCAGATCTGCGGAATGTCTCCCCGGGCAGTTGTTTATCAACAAGACCTTCATTCAACCCAAGGAAATAGGGACTAATTCTGTTTTAAATTGACCCCCATGAAAAAAATAAAGTCCACCGGAGCATGCCGTAGGCAGCCTACTCCAGTATGCATGTCTAAAGTCATCAATAAAGGGGAACGTTTGATATCCCATCCAATCTTGTTTGAATTTTAGATCAATTGAACGTCTTACAAGCAGAGTTGCATAACTGCATAAGGATTCTCGTAGAAATAGCCTTAAACAGCTGATGTTCTAATGCCACTTTGGTTCTCAGCTCTTCATTTATTTCCCTGCCCCAGTTTAAGTTGGTCTGATGACGCCTCGAGGATAATTTATTTTCGTGTTTATGCTGCCGTAATTTGACGCGCCGTGCAAACTTGATTGGGACGCTTCTTTGTAGTCAGTGACTTGGACCTGATATTTCCGTCGATTGCCTCATCTTTAATCTATTGTAACGTACGGTGGGGGAAGAAAATTCGCTAACCTGATAATATTCGAGAGAAAAAAATATCTAGTACTTTTCCATCTGATTCGAGTTTGAGAAATGAATTCTATTCATGTAGTTATATAAAAAAAGAATGACATATGGTAGGCGTAGTGGTGGAAAAATATAACTGATTCCCTTGACTGAACAGCTGATAGTGATGGTATTTTACGCCAAACTTTGACAGCATAGGGACCATTCAAATAATAAAACGATGATTAAACAACAAATTGCAATACTTCAAAACGATTAGACTTAGAAAAAGGATCATGCGACGTTGGCTCTGTGATACACTGATCATTATATTATTGTTCTTGAATCGTGTTCAGTCAAACTATAATAACTATATCAAGGTTTTGGTACGGCATTTTTTTCTAATTTACCCTAAAGCTCCACTGTCAGGCCCGAACACTCTTGATATACTCAGATATGAACCGCCTAGACATACAGCGAGCATTTGAGAACGGGTGGACAAATGCTCTCACGACATCACTACATGAGGTTGACGGCTTATGACGTCACACAGGACCATCTCCAAGCAGCGACATCTAGTGAGTAAACCGTCCATAAAATGGTTCTCGAAGGATCACCGCCTCTCTTTGTTGATAATGTCTTCATATTATGAACCGTTAGTTGGGCATGACAGCGGGGACTCAAGCACCGCATTCCTTCCTCAGTTCCGTTTCTCGTAAATAGATATTAACGGAAAGAATGTTGTTAATATTTTGCGGCTTGGCTTGGAGCTCATACCTGGCGTTAGGCTCTACAGTTATTTAGGAAGACGATATATTTAGATCCTGACAGTAGATAAACGATGTTTATTACCCTAAATGTGGCCTAATGCAAAGCTAATGCTGCACAATAGACGCTTAGACGTTGCGCAGCTGGAAGACTTGCTTGCTTCCTATCACGATACGGCCGAGGGATCCAAATGAATTACACGGCAGAGGGATCGAAATGAATTACACGGCCGAGGGATCGAAATGAATTACACGAACGAGGGATCGAAATTAATTACACGGATGAGGGATCGAAATGAATTACACGGATGAATGATCGAAATGAATGATACGGCCGAGGGATCGAAATGAATTACACGGCCGAGGGATTGAAATGAATTACACGGCCGAGGGATCGAAATGAATTACACAACCGAGGGATCGAAATTAATTACACGGATGAGGGATCGAAATGAATTACACGGATGAGGGATCGAAATGAATGATACGGCCGAGGGATCGAAATTAATTACGGCCGAGGGATCGAAATGAATTTCACGGCCGAGGGATCGAAATGAATTACACGACCGAGGGATCGAAATGAATTACAGTGATGAGGGATCGAAATGAATTACACGGATGAGGGATCGAAATGAATGATACGGCCGTGGGATCGAAATGAATTACACGGATGAGGGATCGAAATGAATACCACGGATAAGGGATCGAAATGAATGATACGACCGAGGGATCGAAATGAATTACACGGACGAGGGATCGAAATGAATTACACGGCCGAGGGATCGAAATGAATTACACGGATGAGGGCTCGAAATGAATGATACGACCGAGAGATCGAAATGAATTACACGGACGAGGGATCGAAATTAATTACACCGCCGAGGGATCGAAATGAATTACTAGAGTAGACGGATTGATGAACAACAAATTTGAGGGATCGCTGTGCTCGGTAGCCGCAGATTGAAGATTTAAAATTGATGTAGTAAAACGTATCATACAAATGATTGTAGGAACGAATAAAAAAATCCAGACTGTCTCTATCCCATTTAAATGGCGTCTCCAGCTACTGACATATTGCTTTGTCGAAAGCAGTGACTTTTCTTGTAGTTGAATTGAGAAAATTCCTTCAAGCAGAAGCTAAAATTTAAGGTCTTGAATGCAAACGAATAATCGACTAGGCGAAACATACCATTTTACGTAGGAAAACGTTTCTGTTTCATCAATGTTTCATAAGGGTTGAAAGAAGGACGAGTATTTGAGAGGCAACCCTGAACGGTTTTAAAACTCGTGATGCCACAAGTAGAAGTTATGACGTCACATTAATTTAGTTTCAATAATACGAATATCATTTCGAGTGCGCGATGAGTTCCGTAGATGAAAACCTTCCGTTTTCAATGAAGAAGCTAATAAGTACACTTAACTGAGACTGTTTTCCAGATGCTGTTCATAAAAGGGACATGCAAATCCATTTAGTAATTTTTAAATCTTAATAATCGGTTTTTATTTAAAGGGCATTCCAGGTTCAGTTGGGACGAACGTTTGATCATTCAGAGGATCGGTGAATGTATAATTTCAATAAATTGTGTCTTGCATCATTCGACATTAGGTTTATAATTTATTGCTTCAGTTCTGGAGTATAATAAAATATTTATGATTGTTCCACATTTCATCCTGAGATGGAATCAAAGATTTCCATTGTTTATTTTCACAGTCACTGAATCATCCCGTGTTATCCACTTACCGAAGCGGAACCTCTATGCTGGCCCTGAGCTTGCTTACGGCAATTTCACTACTGGTCTGGACAACATAACATGTTTGTACGGCATCGTCAAAACACGAGAAGACAAAAACTACATATGGGTGAGGGTTACTGACGGTTCCAAATTTGGGTTGAGCTGGGTTTAGTTCTCCAATTCGTGGACGGGCGTGGTTGTGTGGATCTTGGTTTACCAATTCGTGGTTGCGCGTGGATGTGTGGTTGAGCGTCGTTTGCTGGGATTCTACCTAAATCGCGAGAGCCTGGAGGAAAACACACGATACTGTTCAGGATAAGACAAGTCAGCGCAGTGGGATGGCCACGATACTGTTCAGGATAAGACAAGTCAACGCAGTGGGATGGCCACGATACTGTTCAGGATAAGACAAGTCAGCGCAGTGGGATGGCCACGATACTGTTCAGGATAAGACAAGTCAGCGCAGTGGGATGGGCACGATACTGTTCAGGATAAGACAAGTCAGCGCATTGGGATGGGCTAGACGAAACTTGCTCACGTGATATATTCAGGAAGTAGCTGCACAAACAAAGATGCACTGTCACCACGTGACAGTGTAAGGGAAGGGAAGTGTAGAATCCATTGCACATCCATTGCGTATCCATTGCATCCATTGCATATCCATTGCGTATCCATAGCATCCATTGCATCCATTGCATATCCATTGCATCCATTACATATCCATTGCAATTCCATTGCATATCCATTATATTTCCATTGCTTATCCATTGCATATTCATTGCATCCATTGCATTACGGGGACAAACTAAGAGCTGCTAAATCAGTTAAACTTATTAAATTGCCTATCATCCTTGAAACAAACTAAGGCATGGATCGGCTCCAGCTTACATGGTTAATCGGAACGAGTTAAAAAAACGCAGGAAAGGGTTGGCTGAAATACTTCGCCTAACCATTCGGAGACAATAGCAAGGGGATTACTTTGTTTCTGTTTAGGTTACATTGGGTTTTACTGAAAAAGGGGGTCGCTATCTTTCCACGTCGACGCCCTTGACTAGAACTGTTTCAGGATAGGATGGATGAGCCCGCGAATACGGTAATTTCTGTGATAAACATAAGTGTCCTTTTCACGAAAGAAATGTAATACACTAAACACCGGGAAATACTTTTGGATAAGAAAATTATTAAAATAGTATTTTGTTTAGCTCAAAATTGCTGTGATTTGACTCTATTTGCACTGACGAAATGTCGAATTCACTGCTATCTTCGAAATCAATCGGATTACTCAGAAGAACAAGCAGTTTATAACTTGCATCAAACCTTTCATTCGTGAGCATGTTTTCGAGATGAATTGTTTGAGGAGCATGGCTGGAGTAACGCTGAGAGACCGGATCACCAACGACGTGGTTTGAATCAGAACAGGGATGGTAAAGAAGTTGGAGGACAGAGTGGATTCGCGTGTTCTGAGATTGTTCGGGCACATGAAGAGGATGGATGAAGGGAGATTGATGAATAGGGTGATGAATGCGGAGACGAGTGGTCGCAGGCCTAGAGGTAGACCGAAGTTTGGGTGGATGGATGGTCTGAAGCAGGCGTTGGGAAGGAGAGACATGAATGTGGAGGTGGCGAGAGAGCGTGCAATGAACAGGCGTGAGGGGAGAATGGTTGTGAATGGTTGATTTTGACGCTGCTCTGATGTGCTTTCCCGCCCTTGGCATCTCGCAGTCGGGTTGGTCAGGGGGGAGGGGGCGGCAATTATGACGCGGCGGGGGTAAACCCGTGAAAACTGTCGGGCCCTGCTGCTGACGACGGATCCTCGGACTGCACTCGTGACCCAGAGTGTATGTTGAGGAGGTACCGGCCGGACCCTTTAGCACAAAAGGGCTAAGTTGTGTGAGTGTGAGCGTATGAGGGTGTGAGGTGCGTCTTGCCTTCGGCCACCACCCTTTCTGGGGGATGCGGCCTAGTGTCTGTATCTGTATCTGTATGAGCATTTCATAATATTTACATTACAACTAATATAACCTCCAGTGTCGAAAGCCTTCAACGGCG
>SDVV010030926.1:0-11613 GCA_016164225.1 Gammarus roeselii
TCTGTGCCGCAGACAGGCAGCAATGGTTAGGCTCTCTCTGTGCCTCATACAGGCAGCAATGGTTAGGCTCTCTCTGTGCCGCATAGAGGCAGCAATAGTTAGGCTCTCTATGTGCCGCAGACAGGCAGCAATGGTTAGGCTCTCTCTGTGCCCATGCAAGCAGCAATGGTTAGGCTCTCTTTGTGCCTAATACAGGCAGCAATGGTTAGGCTCTCTCTGTGCCGCATACAGGCAGCAATGGTTAGGCTCTCTCTGTGCCTCATTGAGGCAGCAATGGTTAGGCTCTCTCTGTGCCGCATACAGGCAGCAATGGTTAGGCTCTCTCTGTGCCTCATACAGGCAGCAATGGTTAGGCTCTCTCTGTGCCGCATACAGGCAGCAATGGTTAGGCTCTCTCTTTGCCTCTTACAGGCAGCAATGGATAGGCTCTCTTTGTGCCGCAGACAGGCAGCAATGGTTAGGCTCTATCTGCGCCTCATACAGGCAGCAGTGGTTAGGCTCTTTCTGTGCCGCAGACAGGCAACAATGGTTAAGCTCTCTCTTTGTCTCATACAGGCAGCAATGGTTAGGCTCTCTCTGTGCCGCATACAGGCAGCAATAGTTAGGCTCTCTCTGTGCCGCAGACAGGCAGCAATGGTTAGGCTCTCTCTTTGTCTCATACAAGCAGCAATGGTTAGGCTCTCTCTGTGCCTCATACAGGCAGCAATGGTTAGGCTCTCTCTTTGCCGCTTACAGGCAGCAATGGTTTTGGCTCTCCCTGTGCCTCATTCAGGCAGCAATGGTTAGGCTCTCTCTGTGCCTCATACAGGCAGCAACGGTTAGGCTCTCTCTGTGCCGCATACAGGCAGCAATGGTTAGGCTCTCTCTGTGCCTCATTGAGGCAGCAATAGTTAGGCTCTCTCTGTGCCTCATACAGGCAGCAATGGTTAGGCTCTCTCTGTGCCTCATTCAGGCAACAATGGTTAGGCTCTTTCTGTGCCGCATACAGGCAGCAATGGTTAGGCTCTCTCTGTGCCGCATACAGGCAGCAATGGTTAGGCTCTTTCTGTGCCGCATACAGGCAGCAATAGTTAGGCTTCCTCTGTGCCGCATACAGGCAGCAATGGTTAGTGTATCTCTGTGCCGCATACAGGCAGCAACAGGAGAGGAAAAGTTAGCTGACCCACGGAATTATTGAATAGATGCTAATTAAAATTAGGTACGGAATGTAAATTTAATTTGGAATCAACATTTCTACGATGGAAATCCTAATATGAAATATTGGAAATATGTCACGAAAAAAAGTACGAAAGGAATACAATAAGTTGTCAAAATTATATTTTTTTTTATTCCCGGTATTAACCAAGTATCTGTGTTGTTTAAAAAAAATCTCATTACCACGGAGTATGTGTCCTTGCCTTACGATATTTTAAAAATGAGAAAGGAACAAGCCAAAAGCAGGCTAAATGGATTTTTATTAATGAAGATGTCGGTTATCTTTAACTGGCAACCGTACAGATATTGTTAGGCTCGTGTTATTATTTAATAACGTTCACGGATAACCCGCCGCTGTAAGCTCAACGAGGAATTATTTCTCTTTCAACTTATTGTTTGATACAGTGATTGGAATATGGTTGAAGTTACAATTGTCAATCATGAGCTCCTGCAAGAAATATTTTCAATCAATTTGGAAATAAAAAAGCATCATTTCAGTGCTGAAACCAAAGCAATTTAGCCAATTCAGTCATGCCGTGTGTTTTGTGTAATCTCTTATGCTAACTAACCGTATTTCTCAGGCCAGTTCGACTACCCAAGCCACGCCACCACAATTCCTAGCTCATGCTCCAAAGAAAGACTTATCTGCTCAAGAAGCAGAAATATCATCCACACTTTCTCCCTCGAGCGTCCAACTCCCCCAGACCTCTAATGCTTTGTTAATCCTCTCATAACGTTAAGCACCTGAGTGCTTCGCCGCAACCCATCCAATTGGCTTCCAGAGCGCGTCGCAATGTACGGAGGTGGGGAGGAGAAGCGTTAACGTTTGTTTCATGCATCAGTACGATAGCTGAGGCCACTACTCCCCCTCCCTGCACCCCATCCTTAAAGTTGCGCTGGCGCACTAAATCACTTCGCGTGAGGTTTACGATCCATTCCCTGATCAGTCCAGCAGCCCGACCAGTCCAACAGTCTGATCGGTCCAACAGTCTGATCAGTCCAACAGTCTGATCAGTCCAACAGTCTGATTAGACCAACAGTCTGGCCAGTCCAACAGTCCGACCAGTCCAATAGTCTGACCATTCCAACAGTCTGACCAGTCCAACATTCTGACCAGTCCAACATTCTGACCAGTCCTACAGTCTGACCATTCCAACAGTCTGACCAGTCCAACAGTCTGACCAGTCCAACATTCTGACCAGTCCAACATTCTGACCAGTCCAACAGTCTGATCAGTCCAACAGTCTGATCAGTTCAACAGTCTGATCAGTCCAACAGTCTGACCATTCCAACAGTCTGAACAGTCCAACAGCCTGATCAGTCCAACGGTCTGACCAGTCCAACAGACTGACCAGTCCAACAGTATGACCAGTCCAACAGTCTGACCAGTCCAACAGTCTGATCAGTCCAACAGTCTGACCAGTCCAACAGTCTGACCAGTCCAACAGTCGGATCAGTCCAACAGTCTGACCAGTCCAACAGTCTGATCAGTCCAACAGTCTGACCAGTCCAACAGTCTGACCAGTCCAACAGTCGGATCAGTCCAACAGTCTGAACAGTCCAACAGTCTGACCAGTCCAACAGTCTGATCAGTCCAACAGTCTGATTAGTCCAACAGTCTAACCAGTCCAACAGTCCGACCAGTCCAACAGCCTGATCAGTCCAACAGTCTGACCAGTCCAACAGTGTGATCAGTCCAACAGTCTGACCAGTCCAACAGTCTGACCAGTCCAACAGTCGGATCAGTCCAACAGTTTGACCAGTCCAGCAGTCTGACCAGTCCAACAGTCTGATCAGTCCAACAGTCTGACCAGTCCAAGTGTCTGATCAGTCCAACAGTCAGATCAGTCCTACAGTCCAACCAGTCCAACAGTCTGACCAGTCCAACAGTCTGATCAGTCCAACAGTCTGATCAGTCCAACAGTCTGATCAGTCCAGCAGTCTGATCAGTCCAACAGTATGATCAGTCCAACAGTCTGACCAGTCCAACAGTCAAATCAGTCCAATAGTCTGACCATTCCAACAGTCTGACCAGTCCAACAGTCTGATCAGTCCAACTGTCTGACCAATCCAACAGTCTGACCAGTCCAACATTCTGACCAGTCCAACAGTCTGATCAGTCCAACAGTCCGACCAGTCCAACGGTCTGATCAGTTCAACAGAATGACAATTCCAACAGTCTGACCATCCAACAGTCTGATAAGTCCAACAGTCAGACCACTCCAACAGTCTGACCAGTCCAACAGTGTGATCAGTTCAACAGTGTGACCAGTCCAACAGTCTGCTCAGTCCAACAGTCTGACCAGTCCAACAGTCTGACCAGTCCAACAGTCCGACCAGTCCAACATTCTGACCAGTCCAACAGTCTGATCAGTCCAACAGTCCGACCAGTCCAACAGTCTGATCAGTCCAACAGTCTGACCAGTACAAGAGTCTGACCAGTCCAACAGTTTGACCAGTCTGATCAGTCCAAAAGTCTGACCAGTCCAACAGTCTGACCAGTCCAACAGTCTGCTCAGTCCAACAGTCTGACCAGTCCAACAGTCTGACCAGTCCAACAGTCCGACCAGTCCAACATTCTGACCAGTCCAACAGTCTGATCAGTCCAACAGTCCGACCAGTCCAACAGTCTGATCAGTCCAACAGTCTGACCAGTACAAGAGTCTGACCAGTCCAACAGTTTGACCAGTCTGATCAGTCCAAAGGTCTGACCAGTCCAACAGTCTGACCAGTCCAACTGTCTGATCAGTCCAACAGTCTGACCAGTCCAACAGTGTGACCAGTCCAACAGTCAGATCAGTCCAACAGTCTGACCAGTCCAACAGTCCGATCAGTCCAACAGTTAGATCAGTCCAACAGTCCAACCAGTCCAACAGTCTGACCAGTCCAACAGTCTGACCAGTAAAACAGTCTGATCAGTCCAACAGTCTGATCAGTCCAACAGTCTGACCAGTCCAACAGTCTGATCAGTCCAACAGTTAGATCCGTCCAACAGTCCAACCAGTCCAACAGTCTGACCAGTCCAACAGTCTGATCAGTCCAACAGTCTGATCAGTCCCACTGTCTGATCAGTCCAACAGTCTGACCGGTCCAACAGTCTGATCAGTCCAACAGTCTGATTGGTCCAACAGTCTGATCAGTCCAACAGTCTGACCAGTCCAACAGTCTGATCAGTCCAACAGTCTGACCAGTCTAACAGTCTGATCCGTCCAACAGTCTGATTAGTCCAACAGTCTAACCAGTCCAACAGTCCAACCAGTCTAACAGCCTGATCAGTCCAACAGTCTGACCAGTCCAACAGTGTGATCAGTCCAACAGTCTGACCAGTCTAACAGTCTGATCAGTCCACAGTCTGATTAGTCCAACCAGTCTAACAGTCCGACCAGTCCAACTGTCTGATCAGTCCAACAGTCTGACCATTTCAGCAGTCTGACCATTCCAAGAGTCTGACCAGTCCAACATTCTGACCAGTCTAACAGTCTGATCAGTCCAACAGTCCGACCAGTCCAACAGTCTGATCAGTCCTACAGTCTGACCAATCCAACAGTCTGACCAGTCCAACAGTCTCATCAGTCCAACTGTATGACCAGTCCAACAGTCTGACCAGTCCAACATTCTGACCAGTCCAACAGTGTGACCAGTCCAACATTCTGACCAGTCCAGCAGTCTGATCAGTCCAACAGTCTGATCAGTCCAAAGTCTGATCAGTCCAACAGTCTGATCAGTCCAACAGTCTGACCACTCCAACAGTCTGACCAGTCCAACAGCCTGATCAGTCCAACGGTCTGACCAGTCCAACAGACTGACCAGTCCAACTGTATGACCAGTCCAACAGTCTGACCAGTCCATCAGTCTGATCAGTCCAACAATCTGACCAGTCCAACAGTCTGCTCAGTCCAACAGTTTGACCAGTCCAACAGTCTGACCATTCCAACAGTCTGACCAGTCTGATCAGTCCAACAGTCTGACCAGTCCAACAGTCTGACCAGTCCAACAGTCGGATCAGTCCAACAGTCTGACCAGTCCAACAGTCTGACCAGTCCAACAGTCTGATCAGTCCAACAGTCTGACCAGTCCAACAGTCTGATCAGTCCAACAGTCTGATCAAACCAACAGTCTGATCAGTCCAACAGTCTGATCAGTCCAACAGTTTGACCAGTCCAACAGTATGACCAGTCCAACAGTCTGACCAGTCCAACTGTCCGACCAGTCCAACATTCTGACCAGTCCAACAGTCTGATCAGTCTAACAGTCCGACCAGTCTAACAGTCTGATCAGTCCAACAGTCTGACCAATTCAACAGTCTGACCAGTCCAACAGTCTGATTGGTCCAACAGTCTGACCAGTTCAACAGTTTGATCAGTCTGACCAGTCCAACAGTCTGACCAGTCCAACAGTCTGATCAGTCCAACAGTCTGACCAGTCCAACAGTCTGATCAGTCCAACAGTCGGATCAGTCCAACAGTCTGATCAGTCCAACAGTATGACCAGTCCAGTCCAACAGTCTGATCAGTCCAACAGTCTGATCAGTCCAACGGTCTGATCAGTCCATTAGTCTGATCAGTCTAACAGTCTGACCAGTCCAACAGTCTGATCAGCCCACCAGTCTCATCAGTCCAACGGTCTAATCAGTCCAACAGTCTGACCAGTCCAACAGTGTGATCAGCCCACCAGTCAGCAGGTGACTGTCTGACGTGCAGGTGTGGACGATCACAACTGCGATATGGCTACCTGCTGCGGGGTGATCCAATTAAGTGGAATCATGCTTTATCACATTTGATCGCATGTGGAACATGAAGATCTTGTCGATGACGTGCAACTACAAACGAGGTCGATTATGTTGATGGTAGGATTTATTACCTATGACCACATGTCATCGCCGGACTCTGGTCCCCACGACCACATGTCATCGCCGGACTCTGGTCCCCACGACCACGTGTGATCGCCGGACTCTGGTCCCCACGACCACGTGTGATCGCCGGACTCTGGTCCCCACGACCACGTGTGATCGCCGGACTCTGGTCCCCACGACCACGTGTGATCGCCGGACTCTGGTCCCCACGACCACATGTCATCGCCAAACTCTGGTCCCCACGACCACATGTCATCGCCGGACTCTGGTCCCCACGACCACATGTCATCGCCGGACTCTGATCCCCACGACCACGTGTCATCGTTGGCCTGTAGCCTCTTTATGATGCAGCGGTGAACCCGAGCAACTATTGAGCGATCTACGCGTGCTAACCTGTATTTTTTTCTACGAACACAAATTGCGAGCTGAATGGACTGCGTTAGAGAGAAATTCTACGCGAAATAAGTTTCTTCTTATTTGCGGTGCTGTTATAATCGATTAAAAAAAACTCTTTATTTGTGCGCAATAAATAATTTATATTTCTAAAAGTGTAATGGGGTATAAGTTAGGATTATCTGGACGCTGGTCCGTAAGGAGAGAAAGAAGTGTAATGGGGTACTCGTCAGGATTGTCTGGTACGTTGGTCCGTAACGGGAGGAAGAAGTGTAATGGGGTATTAGTTAGAATTGTCTGGTACGTTGGTCCGTAAAGGGAGGAAGAAGTGTAATGGGGTACTCGTTAGTATTGGCTGGTACATGTGCCCGTATTGGAAGGAATGAGTGTGATGGGGTACTCGTTAGTATTGTCTGGTACGTTGGTCCGTAATGGGAGGAAGAAGTGTAATGGGGTACTCATTAGTATTGTCTGGTACGTTGGTCCGTAATGGGCGGAAGAAGTGTAATGGGGTACTCGTCAGGATTGTCTGGTACGTTGGTCCGTAATGGGAGGAAGAAGTGTAATGGGGTATTAGTTAGTATTGTCTGGTACGTTGGTCCGTAATGGGAGGAAGGAGTATAATGGGGTATTAGTTAGTATTGTCTGGTAAGTTGGTCCGTAATGAGAGGAAGAAGTGTAATGGGGTACTCGTCAGGATTGTCTGGTAAGTTGGTCCGTAATGGGAGGAAGAAGTGTAATGGGGTATTAGTTAGTATTGGCTGGTACATGTGCCCGTAATGGAAGGAATGAGTTTGATGGGGTACTCGTTAGTATTGTCTGGTACGTTGGTCCGTAATGAGAGGAAGAAGTGTAATGGGGTATTAGTCAGTATTGTCTGGTAAGTTGGTCCGTAATGAGAGGAAGAAGTGTTATAAGGTACTCGTTAGTAGTTTCTGGTACGTTGGTCCGTAATTGGAGGAAGAAGTGTAATGGGGTACTAATTAGTATTGTCTGGTACGTTGGTCCGTAATGGGAGGAAGGAGTGTAATGGGTTATTAGTTAGTATTGTCTGGTACGTTGGTCCGTAATGGGAGGAAGGAGTGTAATGGGGTATTAGTTAGTATTGTCTGGTACGTTGGTCCGTAATGGGAGGAAGAAGTGTAATGGGGTATTAGTTAGTATTGTCTGGTACGTTGGTCCGTAATGGGAGGAAGAAGTGTAATGGGGTACTAATTAGTATTGTCTGGTACGTTGGTCCGTAATGGAAGGAATCAGTGTGATGGGGTACTCGTTAGTATTGTCTGGTACGTTGGTCCGTAATTGGAGGAAGAAGTGTAATGGGGTACTAATTAGTATTGTCTGGTACGTTGGTCCGTAATGGGAGGAAGGAGTGTAATGGGGTATTAGTTAGTATTGTCTGGTACGTTGGTCCGTAATGGGAGGAAGGAGTGTAATGGGGTACTAATTAGTATTGTCTGGTACGTTGGTCCGTAATGGGAGGAAGAAGTGTAATGGGGTATTGGTTAGTATTGTCTGGTACGGGAGAAAGAGATCAACATGCCTCGTAAGGTTTACAAGTTTACAAGTGTTAAAAGACAACTACAGATCTTTTGGTCCAAGTGATGTTGCCTCTTGATAGTAAAAAGATTAGTTCTGAAATTAAAAACGTCAAAGAGAGCATCATGTGTCTGTGTATTCTTGTTTTAAAAGATCAATAAAGGGAAAGGTTGTCGAAGAAGTTCGCATTTTACGATGTCACTTGAAATAATTTTAATCAGCACCTGAAGAGAAAACCACCGACCATTAAATGTATGCCTGAGCATCCCCAGACCCCCAACGCGCCCCACCCCATATCCAGTACAAGCCGGGAACGCGCAAGGAAGCCCCGCACACAAGGTCATGAAACTAATCGTCAGCAAAATCAATCAGACATTAGCCAGTGGCAGTACATTTGTCAGATTCCCAATCAACGTCAGGAATATTGAAGTCTCCAAGCACTATACTGTTTTGTGTTGACATCGACGAGGGTGTTGTAACGATCGATATCATGTTTGCATGTTTACCGACTACATGCATTCATGCTATGTCGTGTATGCTGCTTGGAATAGAAATTTTTGTTATTTGTAGAGTATTTGTTTACGAGTAAGGTTGGTAGAGGAGATCTTTTATATTCAGAGTAGCACGAATATTCACAACGATCTACACACGTTATTCGTTCACTGGAAAGTGCCTTGATGTACACATGTTTTTCGTTCACTGGAGAGTGCCTTGATCTACAAACGTTATCCGTTCACTGGAAAGTGTCGTGATCTACAAACGTTATTCGTTCACTGGAAAGTGCCTTGATCTAAGCACGTTTTTCGTTCACTGGAAAGTGCCTTGATCTAAGCACGTTATTCGTTCACTGGAAAGTGCCTTGATCTAAGCACGTTTTTCGTTCACTGGAGAGTGCCTTGATCTACACACGTTATTCGTTCACTGGAAAGTGCCTTAATCTATACACATTATTAGTTCACTAGAAAGTGCCTTAATCTATACACATTATTAGTTCACTAGAAAGTTCCTTGATCTATACACGTTATTCGTTCACTGGAAAGTGCCTTAATCTATACACATTATTAGTTCACTAGAAAGTGCCTTAATCTATACACATTATTAGTTCACTAGAAAGTTCCTTGATCTATACACGTTATTCGTTCACTGGAAACCTCCTCGATCTACATACGTTATTCTTACACGGGAAAGTGCCTTGATCAACACAACTAATTCCTTCACTGGAAAGTGCCTTGATCTATACACGTTATTCGTTCACTGGAAAGTGCCTTGATCTATACACGTTATTCGTTCACTGGAAAGGGCACTAATCTAAACAGGAACAACATCAGTTGGCTCACAAAATTGCATCACAGTTAGCGTTTTTGCAGAGCAATTTAGCAGCTGTGCTATTATGCACCATTAGAAATAGTGCTAGTCTGGACCATTATCAATGGTGCTCCTATGGACCATAAGCAATAGTGCTCGTATGGAACATTAGCAATAGTGCTCCTATGGAAAATTAGCAATAGTGCTCCTATGGACTAATAGCAATAGTGCTCCTATGGACCATTAGCAGTAGTGCTCATATGGAACATTAGCAATGGTGCTCCTATGGACCATTAGCAATAGTGCTCCTATGGACTATTAGCAATAGTGCTCCTATGGACCATTAGCAATAGTGCTCATATGGAACATTAGCAATGGTGCTCCTATGGACCATTAGCAATAGTGCTCCTATGGACCATTAGCAATAGTGCTCATATGGACCATTAGCAATGGTGCTCCTATGGACCATTAGCAATAGCGCTCCTATGCACCATTAGCAATGTGCTCCTATGGACCATTAGCAATAGTGCTCCTATTAAACATTAGCAATAGTGCTCCTATGCACCATTAGCAATAGTGCTCCTGTTCATCATAGCAAAGGTGCTCCTATGGACCATTCGCAATAGTGCTCATGTGCACCATAACAATAGTGCTCCTGTGCACCATAGCAATAGTGCTCCTGTGCACCATAGCAATAGTGCTCCTGTGCACCATTAGCAATAGTGCTCCTATGAACCATTAGCAATAGAGCTCCTATGCCCCATTAGCAACAGCGTTCCAGTGCACCATTAGCAATAGAGCTTCTATGCCCCATTAAAAAGAGTGTTCCAGTGCACCATTAGCAATAGTGCTCCTATGCACCATTAGCAATAGAGCTCCTATGCCCCATTAGCAATAGTGCTCCAGTGCACCATTAGCAATAGTGCTTTAATGCCCCATTAACAAAAGTGCTCCTATGCACAAATAGCAATAGTGCTCCAATGCACCATTAGCAATAGCGCTCCTATGCACCATTAGAAATAGTGCACCTATGCACCATTAGCAATAGTGCTCCTATGCACCATTAGCAATAGTGCTCCTATGCACCATTAGCAATAGTGCTCCTATGCACCGTTAGCAATAGTGCTCCTATGCACCATTAGCAATAGTGATCCTATGCACCATTAGCAATAGTGCACCTATGCACCATTAGCAATAGTGCCTTTATGCATCATTAGCAATAGTGCTCTTATGCACCATTAGCAATAGTGCTCCTATGCACCATTAGCAATAGTGATCCTATGCACCATTAGCAATAGTGCACCTATGCACCATTAGCAATAGTGCCTTTATGCACCATTAGCAATAGTGCTCTTATGCACCATTAGCAATAGTGCTCCTATGCTTCATTAGCAATAGTGCTTCTATGCACCATTAGCAATAGTGCTCCTGTGCACCATTAGCAATAGTGCTATTGTGCACCATAGCAATAGTGCTCCTATGGACCATTAACAATAGTGCTCCTGTGCACCATGGCAATGGTGCTCATATGGATCATTAGCAATAGTGCTCCTGTGCACCATAGCAATAGTGCTCCTATTCACCATAGCAATAGTGTTCCTGTGCACCATAGCAATAGTATTCCTGTGCACCATAGCAATAGTGCTCCTGTGCACCATTGACAATAGTTTTCCTGTGAACCATTAGCAATGGTACTCCAGTGCACCATTAGCAATAGTGCTCCTATGCATCATTAGCAATAGAGCTCATGTGCACCATAGCAATAGTGCTCCAGTGCACCATTAGCAATAGTGCTCCTATGCACCATAAGCAATAGTGCTCCAGTGCACCATTAGCAATGGTGCTCCGGTGCACCATTAGCAATGGTGCTCCAGCGCACAATTAGAAATGGTGCTCCAGTGCACCATTAGCAATGGTGCTCCAGTGCACCAATAGCAATGGTGCTCCAGTGCACCATCAGCAATGGTGCTCCTGTGGATCATTGTTAATTGCATCTACCGATAGGAACTGAAAAAAATACTAAATGAATGAATAAGTCGATCAAAAAAGATGCAGTCGTCATCATGAAGTAATTAAACAGCGTCCACATAGAGCAAGTAATACCGCAGATGCTTTGCGCAGGTGTTGTGCTGCTGTGCCTGGGCACAAGGGTGGGGGTTGTGCAGCTGTGCCTGGGCACAAGGGTGGGTCTTGTGCTGCTGTGCCTGGGCACACGGGTGGGTGTTGTGCTGTTGTGCCTGGGCACAAGGGTGGGGGTTGTGCTGCTGTGCCTGGGCACAAGGGTGGGGGTTGTGCTGCTGTGCCTGGGCACAAGGGTGGGGGTTGTGCTG
>SDVV010030927.1:0-11613 GCA_016164225.1 Gammarus roeselii
GGTTTCTCAGGGCGGACCTTATTAAATACTGGAGGATCATCTGCAGGTTGGATGGTGGCGTCGACCTTGGGGGTATTTTTCGGAGAGCTCCTGATGCAAGAACTTGGGGCCATCCCTATAAGCTTTTAATGCCGGCTTCTAATACGGACATCAAGAGGAGGTTCTTTGGAGCACGATGTGTTCAGTTGTGGAACAGCCTCCCGAGTTCTGTGGTGGAGTCAGATTCCCAGGCTGCATTCAAGAGGTCGCTTGCGGAGTTTTTGGGTGATGTTCTGTTTGAGTTTGTTTAGTTTGGGGTGGGTTCTTCTGCAGCGTGTTGGCGTCCTGGCTTTGGATTTGTCTGCTTTTCGCTATGGCGCTGGAGTGGTGGGTTGTGGTGCGTGTGTGTGTGTGTGTGTAGAGGGGTGTGTGTTTGTGTCTGTCCTGATGTGTTGCTTCTTTGTTGTACAGTGTGCTGTTCTGGACTTTTTTTTTTGTATTTGTGTTTGTCATTCGTGTGGATGGTTCATGTGATAGCCAATAGTGCGCACTAATTCCAGTTCCTATACTTGAGTTAACATTGCTGTTCTCAGCGGCATACTGGCGCGCATGGCTGTGCTGGCCTCCCCCGGCTCTGCTGCTCCCCACTTGATGTGGTCCTGTTGGAGGGGGCTGCAAAGGTAAGAGACAAAGGTAAGAGACAGATTGAATTTCTCTACCTGGCACCTGCACAACTTACTGTTTTCTGCATTGCAGGGTAAAAAAAAAGAGTATCTGATCACAATGTTGCTTGTTTGCTACCACAATTGGTAGCTATTAAATGCCATTTGATGAAGTTGGTAATACCTCCATGCTTTTCAGATGTCTGCAGTAGGTCATTCATTGAGAGATGTATTGGTGTGTGGAATGGATGGCCTGCTGGGATAGTAGCTACAGTTGTTAAATATCACTCATCAAAAGCCAAACCTTGCCACGCAAATGTATACAAGCGCACAGCAACAAGTGCCTAGACTCAACTGCAGATTCCAGGATATTGCAACAGGGATGACTATTTCTGACTTACCTAGGAGTAACTGGACACCCTAAATGGCAGGCTCAGTGTCCTTCATGATCATCACAAACTGTGAGGAATTCCTGTCACTCCAAGCAATATTTTGGCATTTTTGTCGACACCCTCTCGGATTTTGCTCATAAGTTCCAAACTTATAGATCTCAATAAGAGAAAGTGAATGGGACTTATCTCACATCTGTAGCTCCAACAGTTCTGGAGATGCGCGACCTTTAAGTTTCCTAAAAAGGTAAGTTTTGCAAAAGGTGCCTAGGGTCACTGTTATGGAGTTTGGTTCCTATGGAGGTCATTCAAATGCCATTTTAAAGCTCTTGAGCAGATCTCCAACACTTATTCATGGAATAATTGACCTTAGAGATCATATAAAAAAACTTTCTTTCCTAACATTTGACCTTGTAAAGTTTTTTGACCCAATAACCAATTTTGGTCTAACTAACACCAGTAAAGCCTCTATTCTAGTTTGTAGCTTAGTTTACAAAATGAATTCTTCTTGGCCCAACCTTAGTTTAGGAGTAAGAGCTATTTTAGTTAATATATCCAGTGTTAAAACCTAGACCGTTACAATTTGAGCAAACTTTGAAAAGCCATAACTCTCTAACTGCTAAAGTTACAGTCACAAGAGAAAGCTTATTGAATTTATCTAACTAGCTAGTTACAGTCATGACAGAGAGCTTAGTGAATTTATCTAACTAGCTAACAAAAATAGCCAGCTTATATCCCTATACCTTAATCTTAGCTAATTGAAGGAAGAATTCATACTGTGAAAGCATCATCATTAGCTAGCTAGCACTGTTGCAACCTTAGTAACACAGTTTCAGATTAATTTACCAGAAGCTTTTTTTGTTAGCTAGTTAGCAAATTAATTTAAATTAGCTACAACATGATAGTCACAACATAGTGCTAGCTAGCTACCTAGCTACATGATTGTTACCTTTAGTAAAATAAAATGCCAAACTAATTGAAGGCATCTAGATTTCTGGAAGCAGTATTTAAAAATAGCTTCCTACCATATTAACATATGACTATACTGTGTGCTAGGTTGCTATATACAATCAGAAAGAAATAGACTTAACTTGAATTTAAATATAAAAAAAGCGTGCTAGGTAGGTCATCAGTTACTTGGTCATCTCTAGGTATATTAGCTAGCTACCAAAAATATAGCTGAAGACTCACTAGCTTCCAAAAATGCTGGGAGCTCTTTTCTTCGTGTGATGCAATGATGAGCTTACGGACATGCTTCATCTTGACTGGGGCCTCTTCATCGTTGATAGCTTTGCGGTAACTAGCTTCCTGGAAAAGACAATATTTTAACAGACACACAAATAACTATATCCAGTTGCAAGGAAACTATTGTTTACCCATCCACACTAACAAATTAAAATCTGGTCCCAAAACTTACCCCTGCAAGCTGTGCATTGGTGCAATCCAAGGCAGATGTGAGACATGGACACACTACACAAAAAAATGCTCTGGTGTACACAACAATAGGAAATGACCACATGGGTGGCAATGCATTAGCCAACCTTGACACCTTTCATTAACAATAACACTCTTTCATCTACATGGGTGGCTCCTGTCCTGGGACCCCAGCAGCTTTGCAAACTCCTCTGCCCAGGGCGCAACAAGCATTGCCCCAGGCTCCATGCTCTAAACCCCACCCACACCACTTCCACCAACCCCACCATCAGGACTGCCCTAACAACAACGGCTGCGGGAGCAGACTCATTTCATTTGTACACAGAAATCTTCACATCACGTAGAGACAGTCTTGCACAACGTTCACTCAACTACACATTAGGTTTGAAATCTGAAGCTACTCATCAAAGTCCATAAGAAACAATACAATCCAAGCTTACGTTAGTTGCAGTACACACCTCACTTAGACTAGTGTCGACCAGGTTAATTCCCCGCGATCAACAACACGGGTGACTTCACGCACCCCCCTTTTGGGCACCAAAATGTTGGATATAACACCATTTGACAACGGGACTTGGTAAGTATCAGCTACTTGTAGAAATTCAATGAGTGCATATAATTTATGAAAAATCCCCAAAGTGAAGGTGTGTTTTTCAGGTCCCTGATAATTTTGTTTCAGATAAATAGAGGTTCCGCAAACATTGATGCTGTGGCCAGAGTTTCCATTGGATTAGAGCTAATTTTGATGGTGATAATTGGAATATGTTGTAGTTTGTTGCATAAGGAGGGTTTTGGAAAAAAATGTAAACTTTTGTAAATATTTACAAATATACAACTGCGGGGAATCACCCCAGGTGAAAAAACGATTGGGGTTGATTCTCCGCACCTTTTTTGTTAATGAATATCTTAGTTTTTCTTCAATGAAAAGTAATTAAATGCAATTCTTCACACATATGACATCTGGAGGTAAATGACCCAAAATTATGACACCACAGCTAATTTCAAAACACGTCAACTAATTTTATAATGACCGGATGTTTATAACAAATGGTGACACGTCTAGTCCTAAGTGTTAACTTATGTTGAACACCCAGGAAAGATTTTCTAAATCATATTTTCATATCAAGATGACAATACTTTACTTAGCATGACTTGTATTTATGTTAATGCAATTAGTTTGCTATAGAATTGAAGAAATACATTTTTTAGCTAGCTACTTGTTTCATTGTATCATTATAAAGATAATTTTTTCTCATTATTTGCTCATTTACTGATATTTTAGGGTCATAATTAGTTCAGGATATGGAGAAATAACTTTCAGTAATATTGGCGTGCAATTATTTGAGAAAAACATCGCTTCCCATTGCCTCCTGCAAAAAATTCCTTCAACAGTCCAGTATGACGGCAGAAAAAGACAAGCATAAAAAAATGTCTGACATAATATATTGTAGCTACATGAAATTCCATTTCAGCAACAGATATATACTAATATAGGCATGTTCGTTCTATTGGTACCCTCAAACTTTCAATTTGCGTTTCAATTATTGATATATGGGGGGTGCGGGGATTTACCCTGTTTGGTGCGGGGAATGAATCATCTCTGATTAGGGGTCATAGCTTGCCGCATGGTTTTTTGTGAATAACTTTTTATTGGTTGATGATAGAATGTTGAAACTTACGGTGCTTCATGGGCATAATAGTATCTATACACACCGTAGATACAAATTTTCTTACCCACGTACTTTTTGAGTTATTTCAATGTATGCCGATGGTCAACCCGGTTAACGCTACTTCAAATATGTTGAATGATTAAATCCCTTTCATATCAAGAAGATGTTCAAGAGGGGACCTTGATTTCTTCTTGTGGAATGGGTGCAATCCAAGTCAGGTAAAGGGCCCAGTGTTGACACACTTTTCTGACACTTTTCATTTCCAAAAATATTGTGATGCCAGGTCATAAGGCTAAGAACATTGGATTTAGACTTGAATAATCAGAAAATTTGATGTTGTTCTAAATATGTTCTAAATATGTTCAGCCTAATGTTGACGCACCTGGCTCTTTGAGGATGCATCATCACAAAAATGCTTGTAGGTCACACAGTTGAGAGATAGAATTGTGGGCTTCAAATATCTTAATTAATAACACAGTTTGTACCCAATGATGTGTGAAACTTTTAATTTCTCTTATTGTTTATTGATGAAAATTTGTCAGCATTTTTTTTTACCAAGTGTCAAACGTGTTTATACTTGGCAACTGCGGTTGCCTTCATGACCCCAGCATGTTATTTGTTATGATATTTCAAAGTATATAAGTCCGGCTTTACACAGCATGCCGCCTACGCCGACTCAACTCAGCAAGTCACTGCCAAGCAGCGGCGTATTTTTGAACTACACCACTGCTTGGAACTGGCAGTCTTTAATGCAGCATGCCACTGCCAAGCAGCGGTGTATTGATGAACTATGCAACTGCTTTGGAACCGGCAGTCTTGACTCTCAAGGTCTTTTGCTGCGCACATGTCAGCATAATGGGGGAAGCTGAGGTGAGAGGGTCTGCTGCTCCACAGCCATGCATATACACCTCTCTTCCCCCCCCCCCTCCTTGTTTAACAACTTTGCAGAAAGAGGTATTGCGTCTGTACAAAACTCGCAGAGTGAGCTAGTCGGTGGTTGATAAATTTTCCATAACTGTGAGCATCACTAATTGGATTAACTCTGTCATACTTTTGTGGCAGCACTGCATCAACATTGGGCCAACTTGTGTCAACATTGGGCCAACTCGTGTCAACATAGGGGCAAGCAGTGCATCAACACTGGGCATTTCCAGTTTCAATGGCCCAGTGTGGACACACTGTTTGCCCCTATGTCGACACAGGTTGGCCCAATGTTGACGTAGTGCTGCCCAGAAAGTATGACAGCCAAATGAACCATATGGCCACTGTAAATAAGATCCATTATAATAGGTTATGCTTGTGTTGGTAAGGACCTATTTGCAATGATTTGAAAAAGTGTTTCAACACTGTACCAACCCTTTAGAGAGGCCCTATATTGAATCACACATTCCCTCTTCCCCATAATTGTTTGATGAGTTGTGTTTGTGTGACAGGTGACCTGGGATCCCCAACCATCATCCTGGAAAAGAAAAACAGTGGAAATACTTACTTAGATACTTGGGAGTTTCTTTGCTATTCACAGCCGGTCACAGCGTGGCTGCCACCTAGCCCACAACCTTGGGGCACTCTCCACTTATGCTGCGGCACCAGCATTTGCATGTTGAAGCCACATTCGCTAGTTGGCTCCCAGTTTGGCTTCATGGTTAAGCAGGAAGTTGTCCCCACAGTGGGGTATCCATTGATTTGGGGTTGATCTGGAACACAGCTTAGATACTTGTCCAGGCTCTTAAAGCTGAAAATGTTTGCTGTAGCTGACAGTTGTGGCACCCGTTTGATCTCATGTATTTCCAATGACATTCGATTGTATAACCAAGGTGCCCGGCATGTGAAGCTGTTGAATGCAACTGTTTGCATTGCTTTGCTGTCCATCAGTTTTGGCACTTTGAAGCAACACATTCTGCCAATTCTTGCCTGGTTTCTCATGGTCACTTTCATTACAAGTTTTTTGTTGACATTAACAGTGTAGCCTTCTGGAATTTTCCAAACGTTTATGACCATGAATCTTTCAAAATGTCTTTGGATTGAGTATAGCAGAAGGCATTTAATTGGTCATAATAGTCAATTTTTTTTACCTCCGTAATATTAGAGGTGAAACTTCTTTGCACTGCTTCAATTCTATTTAGATTTCTGTTTATATGGGATCCAGAGAGGAGAGCAATAGTCAATGACTGGTTGGATAAGTTGTTTCCAAAAAATAAATTTGGTCCTTTTATCTCTAGCCAGAAAGGTTCTCATGGGCCAGGAACACAGTCTTCTGCCACTGACCTCAACCTTTGTAATTTGTTCATGAAAAGAACATCGTTTTGCATTAGTATGCCTAAATCATGAAAGCTTTCTTTTTCTTCTATAGCTGTGTTATTGCTAGAATTATAGAGCTTTGGTTCTCAGGTCAAATTTTTTTTCATAGCAAACTCAGTGATTCAAATTTAGATTAGTTAAATTGCATATTGTTTTCACCTGCCCACTTGAAGATTTCTTTCAGATCAGTTTGAACCCTTTTCACATCACTCAAATCCTTGACAATGCCTAGTACTCTGGTATCATCTGCAAAGCAAAAACTGATGTATGTGGACAGCTTTGGCCCAGATCATTAACCTATATTAAGAAAAGCAGTAGGCCAAGCACAGTGTCTTGTGGGACCCCACTAAGGACTAGCACTGGTACAGAGTTTCTCCATTTACTATCACACTACAAGTTCTGCCTTTCAGAACAATTTTGATTTGTTTGTCATTTTTCCCTTGGATACCATTATATAGTTTTGATAACAGTATAGCTACTGTAATCGACTTTGTCAGAGGCCATGGCAGAATCAATATAAATCACATCCACATTTTATCCATCACGCAATGCATTCATTATTTCGTCACAGTGCTCCAGCAGTTGGGTCAATGTGCTTCTCTTACTTCTGAAACCATGTTGCTTGAAGTTAAACCATTTACTTTTTCAAGAAAGTTTGCTATTTTTCCTTTCATTACTCTTTCAAATATTTTGACATGTGATGTCAAAGAAATTGGTCTGTAATTTGATGAGCTCATGAGGCTACCTCCTTTTGCTAGAAGGAAGATGATGGCATGTTACATGGTCTGAGTGATATCAGAAGTGTCCAAAGACTTCTGCCACAACATTTGTAGTGGTCTTGACAGTACCTCATAATCAAAATCATTTATTGTTATATAGGAGAAAACTGCCTATAAAAACAAGCCTCTCTGTACAAGCTTAATAGTTTTTTAAGCATCACACACAAACGCACACAATAATCCTATAGAAAAGATGTGTAACTTCTAAAGAAAATTACAGGTGGTGGGCCAGGCTGGCTGGGAAACATATCAGACTAAATCCACTCCTTGCCCCCCATCTGACCAACATTGTATAACGGATAACAAGAAAAATACAACACTAAATATAAATTAGAGAAGATTTTACAAAAGACAGCACATGGAACTAACAAGTTTGGCCTCCCTACACACAAGAAAATGAAGCAATCCTAATTTCATTGTTCCAATAGAACAGCTGGGATGTTGTCTGGTCCGGATGCACTATTGTTAGTTATGTCATCGATAGCTTTTGTAATTTTGGAGATGTCAATCTTCAGATCAGTCTATGAACATTTGGAGGCGATTTCAGGATTGGGATACTAAATACCCGTTTGTAATTTTCACTCAACCACTCTCTCATGGCTTTGTTTTCATCTACCAGTTGACCGGATTCATCAATTAGGGGCCAATATTAGTTTTAGAGGTTGAAAATTCAGCTGCATAAACAAAGGAAAACTTAGAATTTTTCTTAACTTTTTCAATCTTTTTTTTGTGTTTTCTCTTTCGTGATCATGTGAATCTTTCATACGCTTTTCAATCAAGGTGATAGTTTCATGAAAATTATTTTTTGCTTCCTCCACGCTGTTTGCCTGATCAAAAAGTTGTTTCCAGTCAATATTAAACAGAGATTTGTGTATATTTACCCAATCTACATCTGCACTAAAGAAGTCATGCTCCGGAGAAAATGGTATTTTCTGTGTTTCTTCTCAATAGGTCAAGCATGTAGACTCATTTTGATCTCATTATGATCTGATAGTGCAGTTTTAATTATTTTAGTAATTTTAATATATTCAACTGAGTTAAACACTAATCCAAGATACTGTTATTTTTTGTGGGCTTTCCAATAATTTGGGTAAGAAAATATTTGTCGAGTTTTGTGGTGGAGTCAGATTCCCTGGCTGCATTCAAGAGGTTGCTTGCCGAGTTTTTGGGTGATGTTCTGTTTGAGTTTGTTTAGGTTGGGGCGGGTTCTTCTGCAGCGTGTTGGCCTCCTGGCTTTGGATTTGTCTGTTTTTTGCTATGATGCTGGAGTGGTGGGTTGTGGTGCGTGTTTGTGTGGGTGGGTGTGTGTGTGTTTGTGTTTGTCCTGAAGTGTTGCTTCTTCGTGTGCTTCTTTGTTGTACAGTGTGCTGTTCTAGATTTTTTTTAGCATTATTTTTTGGTCATTCATGCAGATGGTTCATGTGATAGCCAATAGTGCCCACTAATTCCAGCTCCTATACCTGTGTTAACATTGCTGTTCTCAATAGTATGCTGGCGCGCATGGCTGTGCTGGCTTCCCCCAGCTCTGTTGCTCCTCCTTTGCTGTGGTCCTGCTGGAGGGGGCTGCAAAGGTAAGAGACTAATTTGAGCAGTGCTTCAGCTTGATTTGTTGCAGCTTTGGTGTCACCTTTGCCAATGATATAGCTACCAGGCACTGCTGCTTGACCATTATTTAGCCATTTGATGAATGGAAAATTGAAGTCACCACAGAGAAAGATTTTTTATTCAGTCTGATCAATATTTGACATGTATGCCTCTGAGATTCCATGAGCATTTTCAAAATGTACAAACTCACAGTTTGATGGTCTATACACTATTATTATGGTTTTCAGCTTTTCAACTTGAACAGCAAGACACTGGCAGTAATCATCAGACAACTCCAACTCTTCACAGTTTCCAAGACCCTCTTTCACATATACTCCAACAACACCACATTTCCAATTTGTGAGGTCACTTCTGAAAAAAGTGTAATTTTCAATATAGAGCTTGACTGATTCAACATTCTCATTTAGGTGTGTATCAGTCAAGCCAATGAAGAGTGAATCACTATCAGATAGAATATCTTGGATCAACTTTATTTTACCATATTGGGTGCTATGGAGGCCTTGAAAATTTAAGAGGTGACACTTTTTAAATTCACTTAGGTTGGATGCTTTTTGAGAGAGTTTTACCTCTATTGACTCAGTGTAGGCAGCACTCTCACCAGTGAGAACTTTGGTTTGCAAGGGAAATGTAGGAGACTCCCCACAGTTTCTAAAAAATGATTTTTCTTCTGTGACTGGTGAGAACTGCAGTGGTGAGTGCCATGTAGCCTCGACCGGGGTGACTCCCTATGGTCGGGAACACGGGGTGACTGCCCGCACTTGCCTTTTGGGCACCAAGACGTCGACGCTACTACGAACTTGAAAGAGCAAGTCTTTGTTAGTAAGTATCCGCTACTTATAGAAGTTTGACACGTGCTCAGATTTTATGAAAAATATTCAAGTAAAGTTAAGGTGTGTTTTTCAAGTCTCTGAAAATCTTGGTTTGGAAAAATTGACGTTCCGCAAACTTCAATGCTGTGTCTAGAGTTCTCATTCGATTAGAACCAAATTTGGTGGTGATACTTGGCATATAATATTGTTCCTTGCATAGGAAGAATTTTGGAAATAAATGTAAATTTTTGTAGATACATACAAAAATACAACTGCAGGGAGTCACCCCAGGTGATGAAAATGATCGGGGGTGATTCCCCGCACTAATTCTGTTATTAAATATCTTAGTTTTACTTCAGTTATAAGTAGTTAAATGCAATTTTTTGCACATATAATGACATCTGGAAGTAAATGACCCACAATAATGACCCCACAGCTAATTTCAAAATGCGTAACTAATTTTATAATGACCCAACGTTCATAACACATGATGACAAGTCTAGGCCTAAGTGTTAACTTATGTTTAGTGACCAGGAACAATATTTTTCATCACATTTTCATATCAAGATAACAATACCTTACCTAGCATGACTAGTTTTCATGTTAATGCAATAAGTTTGCTATAGAATTGATGCAATACATTTTCTACATGTTTTATCGTATTATTAAAAAAATATCATTTTATTCATAATGTTTTGCTCATTTACTGATACTTTAGGGTCATAATTAGTTTAGGATGTGGAGAAATGACTTCCAGTAAAGTTAGATTGCAATTATTGGAGGAAAAAATTGTTTCCTGCAGCAAAATTGAGAAAAAAATCCTTCAACCTTTGGGTATGATGGCAGCAAAAGACAAGCATCAAAAACACCTGTCCCAGATGTAATACTCTAGATCAGGTTTTATTTTAAGCAACTCATATATACTAATTTAGGCATGCTCTTTTGATTGGTACTCTCAAACTTTTAATTGCGTTTCAATTATTGATAACTGGGGGGTGAGGAAAGTCACCCGATTGGGGGCCATAGCTCGCCGCACGGGTTTTTGTAAATAACTTCTTTCTGGATGATGATAGAATGTTGAAACTTACGGTGCTTCATGCTTCATGATCATTTTAGTAGCTATACACACCGTAAATACAAAGTGTCTCGCCTCCACACTTTTTGAGTTATTACACAGTATGCGCTAAATGCGGGGAGTCATCCCGGTCGACGCTACCACTGCAGATGGACTTACCTGAGCATCACCAAGAGGCCATCTGCCATCTGTGGTGGAGTCAGATTCCCTGGCTGCATTCAAGAGGTTGCTTGCGGAGTTTTTGGGTGATACTCTGTTTGAGTTTGTTTAGTTTGGGGTTCTTCTGCAGCGTGTTGGCGTCCTGGCTTTGGATTTGTCTGCTTTTTGCTGTGGCGCTGGAGTGGTGGGTTGTGGTGCGAATGTGTGTGTGTGTGTGGGTGTGTGTTTGTGCCTGTCCTGATGTGTTGCTTCTTTGTTGTACAGTGTGCTGTTCTGGAATTTATTTTTTTATTTTTTTTTGTGTTTGTTTTTGTCATGCATGCAGATGGTTCATGTGATAGCAAATAGTACGCACTAATTCCAGTTCCTATACTTGTGTTAACATTGCTGTTCTCAACACCATACTGGCGCGCATGGCTGTGCTGGCCTCCCCCGGCTCTGCTGCTCCCCCGGCTCTGCTTCATTTGGATACAGTTGGCGCAGTTGCCTTGTCTTGGAACTTGAGGCTGAACTCGGAGAAGTGCGTGGTGTTGAGGTTCGCTCGTGGGTTTGCCGAGTGGACTGATGAGAATCCACTGGCTCAGTACTTCTTGAATGGTATTCCATTGAAGTTTGTTCAATCCCACAGGGACCTTGGTGTGGTGGTTGATGTAAAACTGAAATTCCACCATCATGTCAGAGAGGTGGTGGGTAAGGCTTCCGGATTGGCCAGCAGCCTGCTGAGATCCACAGTTTGTCGTAGTCCTCACTTCAT
>SDVV010030928.1:0-11613 GCA_016164225.1 Gammarus roeselii
CCCAGAACCAAAGTTTGGGGAACTAGCTATTATTTAAACCAAAATAAAAGAATTAGGACCATTAAAAAATGGAGAAGGGTGTCCTTGAACAATATCTATTGATTGGTGGGGGTAAACTTATTTACAAGCATTACTTATCTGTGAGTTAGTAAGTTAGGAATCTAATTGGCATATATTTTCTTTAGGAAGCTTATGCTAACAGAGACTTGCTTCATATTGTGTTACTCCGGTATTAGTGATATTTTTATATCAACAATCTTTGGATATCACTTATCCAAAGATAGGTCATATAAAGGTAGCCTCTAGCAAGCACTTGCAAATCCAAGTTTCTCACCTCTGCAGCCCCACAAAAATGTAATATGGTGAATAGTAATGTAGACATGGGTTTAGGAAGTTGATTTAGCAAGCACTGGTGAGTATCATCATAACAAATGTCAATATCACAATGAAAAAACATACTCCAGCGCAGTCAATCCCAAACTGTTTCAAGTGAGCTGATCCATATCAGTCCACTCAGCAAAGCCACAGACAATCCTCAGCAAGTGCATTTCTGCATTTCTACGAGTTCAACTTCAAATACCAGGATGCAGCATATGGGCTGACTGTCCAAATCTGACCACAGAGAAGACACAAGCAATAGCAGACTTTTTGACAGTTTTACCAACAGACAGATTGTAGACATCAGCAGATGATTTGAAATTTGAAGATGAGAGTACCTATATAAGGCCTAGTTGTGAAGCTATTTGCATAAGTCAGGAAAAGCACAGGACTCAATTTATTGAACACCAAGGAGCACCACTAACTACCTCGAACTACCATCAGCACCAACCTAACCTCATAAAACTACCAACCAGAAATGGGACAAATTCAGCCAAGCAGAACTGCCTCAACTCCAATTTTTTTCAGATTCTGAATATACAAATCATGAAAACAATCTTGAATGGTGTTGAAAAATTAGCAGCACAACATCCACAGTAAAAACATCATCTACCCTGTGCAACACCTATAGGCCAAGAAAAGGTTATAACAGGTGTGGAGAAAGAATGTCATTGCATTCAAGAAATTCAACTAGACCCAAAGCAATGATCTCAACCAACCACTTGCAGCACACAGAGGTCAGACAAATATGAGAGAAGTTTGATGGATTGTACCTAGACTTGCCCTTGAACAGCCAATCAGAATCAACTCGAACCTCAAGTATGAAAGGACACCACAAAGCAACAATCTCTGGAACATTATTAATAAAGGCTTAAACAGTACACCTGCATATCTCTTCAGAAGCTTAGGATCATGCAAGCCATCATGACCCACAGCTGATGAAACATCAAGATTTGATTCAAGCCTCATTTCCACCGGAGCATTAACGTGAGTCATAATAGGCTCCTCCATAGTGCTCGACGATCATGGATCCCAGTAGGCTCGCACACCTTGGCATGCAAGAAAAACAAAGTTTTCAAAGTTAGAACATTGTGAAAATTTCAGTCGTGTCAGACGCACGCTGGTGTGCACAAGAAAAACGTTCATACAAAACATAATCTCTGCTTATAATCATTTAGAACTTCATGAGTAATATGTATGCATGCCAGTGCGCACAGGTAGCATTGTCAAGATTAGTACAAGGTTTAATGCTACATGGGCAAAGTCAGCTTCGACAGAAATGCAATACAACGTATACAGCTACGCAGTCTAGTTGTTATAGTACAATTTATTTATTCAGGTTAAGATAAACTCTCAAACAACAAAAAAATTAATCCCCCCCTCCAACCTCTCAGAACCTCATGAGTAGTATGTACACACACACCAGTGCGCACTGACAGTATCATCAAAATTGGTACATGGTTTACGGCTTCACGGATCAGATCATCTTCAACGGCAACGCACCACAAGGTTTATAATTACGCGGTGGAGGTCAGCAACAGAAATTACATATGGTCTGCGCAGTCACGAACACACATGGACTGAAAAAACACTCATTCACAAAATTACAAACAGGAACTCTTGCACAAAAACACTAGCATTACTTTAATAAATTGTTGATTGCGAAGAGAAAACAAAGGGCAGGTTCATCATGGGCTGAAAAACTGCTCAGATTATTGACATCATACTTATTGTTTAGGGAGATAGGGTGGGGGGACAGAGGTCCCTTGGGTCCCAAAGGAGACATTGGTCCCTGAGGGTAACCCAAATCCCCAGGGTCACCCGAGCTTTCCAGGTCCCTCAAGTCCCCTTGTCTCAGCTGGTCATGGATCATTTTGGCCAGTCTCGGCTTGTCGCCCCTAACTCCACTTACCTCGGACACATGTTTGGACTGATTTTTACGCACCTCGACCAGCCTCAATGCGGCTCTCTCCCTCTGCGCCGGTAATCCTAGTGACTGTAATAACTAATTTTTCTACTCAAGCATTTTAGGGTGGGAGTGGTGTGGCAGGAGGGCAGAGGTCCCTTGGGCCCCAAAAGAGCCCGATAACTCAAGGCCCCGGGTCCACGAGCTCCCTGGGTCCCTCAAGTCCTCTCGTCTTAGCTCATCTTGGTCAATCTGGGCAATCTTAGCTTGTTGCACCAAAACTCGACTTGCCTCAACATATTTAGACTCATTTTGACGCACCTCAACCAGCCTCAACGTGGCTCTCTTCCTCTGGGTCAGCAATGCTTTAGACTGTAATAACTAATTTCTCTACTCAAGCAATCCACATTTACACATTCCTCTGTGTATGGGGTTTACAGCGTTGGGAGAGGGGAGCAGAGGCTGCAGGATTCACAGGGGCCTCAAGAAGGTCCTGTGGGGGCTGAGGTCATGTTTAATTTATACAAAATTCTCTGTATTCAGCCTTACTGGCTCCTCCCTCTGTGATGTCTGGTTTGGAAAGCAGACTGGTGATTTTCCCACCACAATGTTCAATGCAGGGGCCATTGTCTCACATGAGGGGATTCCAGTAACCTTGAGCAATTTCAGTTAAATTCTCAATTAGAGGCCCAATGATGATTATTACTCATTATTTATATTGCACTTGAGGTTTTATTCATTATCATTGTTCATTTCACTTATTTTCGGCGATATTTATTATATTAATTATTTATTCGATTTTCATGATGGAAGGGGCGTGACCGGTTAGCTATATATAGATGTACTTGTGGGTGAACCGGCAGTTGATCTAGAGCCGTCCCCGAAAGAGGTCAGCCCTTGCCTCTGTCGGCTCATTCCGTCGCTCCTTACTTATCATCTTCATTGCTCCCTCACTCTATGTTCGCCATACCGCTATTCTATTTTGATTCAGTACCGCCACGCGCCCTACGGGGGAGCCTATTATGTCTCAAGTTGAGGCTCTGGTGGAAATGAGGCCCAAATCAATCAATCAGTACCGCCAGTGACTGAATATTGTGTGTGTTACTAGCGCGGTGACCCTGTATTCAAAGGGTAGCTTTGAAGTGCTTTTCTGAACTGAGTTTTATTGAATATAAAGTGGTGAATATTAATCTGGTTTTTAACCCATTTTTATATTGAAGCCTGGTGTGTGGCGTTTTGCGAGAGTTGTTGTGTGGTCCTGTACCTGGGTTGACCCACTGAGCCTATACTGGCCTGGACAACCTGCCGCCTCTGTGGCCATCCTGATTTCAAGCGGTAGTGGGGTCGCCGGGCCAAGAAGTGCAGGCACCCACAGTCCCAAGGGCCCCAGATGGGTCGAAGTGGGTCCCCCCAAATCCTCCCGGTCTTCCAAGTCCCCTGGGTTCCCAAAACCCCAGGTCTGCCACGTCCCATGGGTCACACAAGTACCCCCCTTCCCCGGGTCACCCCGTCTCAACCAACCTTGATATATATAATAAAAACCAATGCAAAATTTATCATCATGAAACAAGGGCAGAGAAAAATAATAGAGCATATGAAAGAAGAAATTATAAAATACTAAAATAAGGTGTTAATGATCTATAAAATGAATAATCATCCAAAACATCAGGAGGCTGTGCTAATTCATAATTGATAACTGCAATGCTGGAAGCAGGATGTGCATCAGATGGAAGGGGGAGTGTTTTCTTTTTCAAGGGGACCAGTTGAGGTGTCAAGATAAAAGGGATTTTCATATGCATGATGGCAAAATTGTTTACCTCTGCTAAGGAAAAGTGACAGTCCATTACATTTGATGGGGGAAGAGTTGAGAGAAGTGAGTGACGCTTGACCCAGATTGCATTGAGGAAGCAGGCCGTTCGATGGTGCTGGACCCTTGTGGGGATGGTATTACTTCCTGCATGTGTTCAGTAGAGTTGGTGATTCAAGCCTTGGAGTAGTACAACAGGAAAGAGATTCCAGCCATGGAGGTGCAGAGAAGAACAGATTTGAGTGTTGCCACTCCTTGCAGTGGTGCTATTTTTATGCTGCAGTCAACTCCTAGGGACGATGATGCTTTTGAGCATCAACGCTTGCCATTGTTTTCAGCTGCACCTATTGTGAATTCGCCATCCTTGATGTTGCAGTCAGCTGCAGTTCCTAGTGGCTCTGCTGGTGTGAGTGTGCAAAGTTGCGCTAGGTGGGGTGCTGGTTGTGACAGCAGTAGTGGGGACAAGCACTTGTTTTGCGTGTGACGTTTGGCATGTGACTTTTGTCATACCAAGCCAAGTGATCAGCCTACTTTTTGTGGTGTCTGCCAGAGAGGTTTTCACTTGGAGGCCATGGGTTTGGGTGTTGAGAGGAGTTTGATTGATGCTGTTCTGTCAGATTCATTCGGTGCTTCAACATATATTTGTTGCTATTGTTGAGGCAGCCAGAAGAGTTCTGGGGCAGTCAATCATTTTTTATTGATCATTTTGTCTGTTGATGTTGGCAGTTAGAGCACTGGTGGAGCAGGTTAAAGAAGTGATGCCGAGTGAAGAATTAATGCATTTGTCTGTCTGCTAAGGAAATGATACCGTTAGTGAGGGAGCTTAATGAGAGGAAGAAAAGGAAGTACTCGGTTATGCTCAAGTTTTAGGTTGTGAGACTGTTGAGCTGGCAAAATTGAAGTTTTATGAAGCTTGAAGTGTCCTGGGTGCTAATGTTGTTCTGACTGATGACATCATGATTGGTGCTACTGGTCTGTACAGGGCAAAAGAGATCAGCGATGACTCAAGGCTGAAGAACTTGGAAAGATTTTAAGGATCTCTGTAATAAGAAAGATCTACTTTGCAGACCAAGAGGAGAGTTGCTGGCTAGGAGACACTCTTAACGCATCAGAGGATGACAGAGAGGAGAAAAATTAACTCTTGATGGCTGCTGCTGGACAGGTGGCCAATGTTAAGTTGTGGTAGGCCTGTTGTTATTCTGGAGGGGGGGCTCCTTTGGTTAAGCACAGGTTGGGATAGGCAAGTTGTGGTTGCAGCAGTGGTCCACTGGTTGTGGGCATGGCAGTGCTGGAGACTGTTGCTGACAGTGCTGGTGGTTGCAGCGGTGATGGTAGCCGCAAAGGTGGTGGTGGTGCTGGTGGTGCTGGAGGTGGTGGTGCTGGAGGTGGCAATGGTGCTGGAGGCGACGGTAGTGCTGGAGGCGGCAGTGGTGCTGGAGGCGGCGGTGGTGCTGGAGGCGGCAGTGGTGCTGGAGGCAACGGTGGTGCTGGAGGCAACAGTGGTGCTGGAGGCAACGGTAGTGCTGGAGGCAACGGTGGTGCTGGCCGCAACAGTTATGTTGGCAGGTCATATTGACACCCATGGTCATCCTGTCAAGCTAGTGTGTAGTGATAAACTTCAATGCTCAACCTTACAGGAAGTGCTAGTCAACTGAACTACCAGAGCATCAAACTCAATTTAAGCTGTAAAAAGCACAACTTGAGTTACACAACAGTTTGGATTCAAATCAAGAGTCCAGTATCTAGCAACAAAGTCAACTGTATCCAACCCATGTTGGAGTGACCTTGCAGGACAGACTGAGTGTCCTACACAAGTATCAAATGGCAACAAACAAGGTTCTCCCACAGTAGACTTCCCACAATCCTTTTTGGGCACAAAAATGTAGTAAATGAGTATGACATAGACTAAGGCACTTGGAAGAACAAGTCTTTGTTAGTATGTGTCAGCTACTAACGATCCATTGATGTGCATGCAGAATTTGGAAAAATCACCCGCGTGCAGGTTTAGATGCTGGTGATAGAGTTCCCAAAGGATTGTTGCCAAATTTGGTGTTGATACATTAAACATGTTGAACTTTGTTGGATACAGAGGATTTTTGAAATTTATAGATAACCATATACAAATATACAACAGCATGGGAGAAAAAGAGGCACCTCAGGCAAAAAAAAATTGGAGTCTCACCTCACCTTTACAGGCCCTAGCTCATAGACCAGAGAGGAGCAACTCAGCTGGGGAGGTCAGCACAGCCATGTGTGTGAGCATAATATTAAGGACAGTCATGTTAAAAGGTTTAAAAAGAATTAATACACACTGATAGCTAATGTATAAGATGCATGATATATGAATGACAAAATATAAGGATTTTTTTTAGCTAGAATAGCACAGCCCCTTGTATAACAGAGATACACACCGAGACAATACAAGGGGCTGTATAACAGAGATACACACACTGAGAAATGATACCGTTAGTGAGGGAGCTTATCGAGAGGAAGAAAAGGAAGTGCTCAGTTATTCTCAGGTTTTAGCTTATGACTGTTGAACTGGCAAAAGCAAAATTCCATGAAACTTGCAGTGTCCTGGGTGCTGATGTTGTTCTGACTGATGAGGTCATGATTGGTGCTACTGGTCTGTTCAGAGCAAAAGAGATCTGAGATGACCACAGACTTCAGAAACCGCATTAGCTGTCTCCGGATATCACCCACAGATGCGTCACCGCCTCCACGAAGTTCATTTTGAACCGTTGCAGTCTCCACGATGTTCATGTTGAACCGTCACTGTCTCCACACAGCTTTTTTTTCTATGTGTCGCCAGCAAACAATCAGGACGATTAGATGATGGTGTAGTTTAAACACCGTAACTGCTATATTTCTGCTATAGCAGTTACGGTTGTCCCCATCTGTCTGATTGGGATTAGTCTGTATTCGCATCCCAAGCCCTCGTTCGAGATCAGCATTGATGAATGAGTTGTCTTCGTCGTTGTCACAGACATATTATACTAAGCCATCGTCCTCGTCTGGTGGAAAACTGAAGTTGTCGTCCTTGTCCGGCAGCAGACTCGCGGTGTCGTCCTCGTCCTGTAAGCAAACTATATATTTGTTGTTCTCCCGTGTTTATTATAGGGCATAATAATGTTGACCCACCACTTGTTTATTTTTGTTAGATCCACCCTCAAGTTCACGTCCCTCTACCGCCATATTTAAACTTGTGCCAATTTATTCCATAAGCAATTTTATTGTAAAATGTTTGTTCCACTAAGATCTGTGCCGAGAAAATGCAATCAAAGATTACTGTTTAAGTCAATTTATCTATGGTTGATTAATAGCTTGGAGAAACTCAGTTTCAACACGAGGAAATAAATTTAATTAGGGATATCACCGAGATATTTTTTATAGACAAATATTCATATTAAAATCAACAAATAATATTTTTCATTGGTAGAATCCTTGACGAAGAAGGAATGGTTACGATTTCTGATAATCCAAAATTGTTAACAAACTTTCCTATGCTTCTGTTAAACTTTACATAAATACGCAGATAGTTTGGTATGATGATGAATATTAAACGCACTTATTGAATGTATCAATTCTTCTAACAGATTAGGGTAGGAAACTTCTCGCTATATCTTCAACACACGTGCAGTATAGACAAAAAATACTGAAACGACGATATCATATCATAAACTTTCATTACCCCACGAGGCATGAACATTTTCAATTTAACTATGACACTTTTATTGTTGACATGAACAAATGAATGCAGAGAGCGACGAGATTTGATTTGACTTAAGCTTCATTTCCACCGGAGCCTCAACGTGAGTCATAACAGGCTCCCCGTAAGGCTCGACGATCATATATTCCAGTAGGCTCGCACGCATTGACATGGAAGATAAACAATGTTGTCACAGTTAGAACATTTTGAAAATTTCAGTCATGTTAGACGCACGCTAGTGCGCACAAGAAAAATTCCTAGACGAAACGGATCTCCGCTTTCAATCATTTGGAACTTTACGAGTTATATGAATGCTCAACTGTGCACAGGTAGTATCATCGAGATTAGTACAAGGCTTACGACTACACGGACAAAGACAGCTCAGGCAGCAATGCAACACTATGTTTACAGCTACGCGGTCTAGTTCAATTTTAGTACAATTTATTTATTCAGGTAAGATAAGACAAACAAAATGAAATGAGTCCCTGCTTCCAACTCCTCAGAACCTCATGAGTAATATGTACACACTGCAGTGCGCACAGATAGTATCGTCGAAATTGGTACAAGGTTTACAGCTACATGGACAAAGCCAGCTCCAACAGCAACGCCACACAATTGTAGATGTTCTCAATTTACCCTAGATTATCCTAATAACACTGAACACATTATATGTGCATCACAAGCACCTATTACTATTAAGAAATCGCATATTTTGATCTCATTGTTGCATCTCTCTGTAGGTAGCTAGAACATTTCCGTTCAGCTGGTACAAACTGCTTCCAACCATAATGGCATTGCAACAAATCTTTATTTTGGTTAAATAAATACGTATACCCACGCACAAAAAGCCATGGAACATGCATCAGTATGAATAAATGGTTCAGAGAAATACCTTGACACAAATATGACAACAACGTCTTCCTGACAACAAGCTGAGCGGGCTTTTTCCTAACTCTCCGTAGACAGGGACAAGAACATAAGTCTTTTGTGTGCTTAGTTTATTTTATACCTGCATACAGACACGGACGAGGAGGTTCTAATATGGTAAACTACTAGTTGGAAAAGAAACTGTGGCCACAGAAGCAAAGAAAGACACCAGAAACTAAATATGTTCTGTTGCAGGATATACAAATTGATAGTGTGTACCTCGATTTAGCTTGGCCAGTGCAACTTAAGTAACAAGGCTTTCCTTGGATTTTGCCCCACAGAAGACAGGTGAGATTAACATTATTTAATATGTGCTATCCCCAGTATCGAGCAGACTAATGAATACAGTTACAGATTTCTGCAGCAAGACACTCCTGTAAATACCTGGATGCAAGATTTCATTTCGGCCGGTCTCGAATCGTCTGTAGTATATACCGGAGCAAACGACGGTTTTTGTCCGGTCTACGGGAATTTGCACATAACATTTCAGCGGGGTAGGAAGCTATGCATGCAAGCTTGACTCAACCGGTCCGTACACGGGGTAAGCGCAGAAACGGGGGGCGCAAGCGTAGGGTACCAGAACTGGTTTGGTGCCCCAAGTCAGCTAACGGACGAAGTGGGGGGGAGGGAGATCGGAAGGGGAGGGGGACGGAAGGGGAACGGAAAGGGAACGGAAGGGGAACGGCTGGATGGAAGCAGGCTTGCGCCCTTGATTGGCAAGGTTAATGTTATGAACATTTAATTTGTACTGTATTTTGATATATATTATATGTGGATATAATTTTTTTTCTTCTTTAGATGGTTGTAGTGGAGTTTAATTGGTGACTAACTGTTGCTCGTTATATATATTTATTCGGTTCTGGTAGGATTAGTGTTATTCCAAATTTCTGGTGGGGCGAGGCGTAGAGATTCCCTAGGCAAAATATTGGATGCGCTCCTGGAAGATTATCTGAGTTTGCTCTTACCTGTTCCTCGTCTTATAAATTTGTTTCCGTGTCACGTTTGCTACGTTGTGAGTGTATATATCGTTATATATTTATGTATGAATTATATTTATATATTTTTATGTGAACATATACGTGTGTTTTCTTACCTAGTTGTGGTTTATATGACTCATTTAATGCTTGATTGGTGGGTTCTTAGCGGTGCGGGCTTGGGATATTTTTACATGTTCAGTTCATTTGTCACTATATATTGTTTTATAGGATTAGTATGGTAGGTATGTCTTATAACTCAATTTCCAGCCTTAGTGTGCGAATGGTCCTGTTTGTACCAGCCCGAAGGTAGAATTGCAGGCACGATTCTGTGTTTCCCATCTATTTATTTAATTTGTAAATATTATCTATAGAAATAGTATGGACTATTAGTATGATTATTGGCGAGTTTAGGTATGTACTGTGGTCGAGAATCTATCTACCCCATATTGCATTACCCAGTTTTGAAACAGTTTTATCACTGTTCCATTGATGCGTTTTTTTCCAATAGAGAAAATACCTGAACGATATGGATTTACTGTAAGTTCAAATATTATGTTATATAAACTTAGTAACGATCGATTGATTTAAGTTGAATTTACGCTGTTTTAGGAATTTCGATCAGTTAACTCATACAGTTTTAGGCATTTTGGGTATTTTAGGCTTGTAGCATCCACATTATTTCAGGCATAAGGGGGTCGGTTGTTGCATCATTGTGGTAGTTTTATATGTATATATGAACATCTGTTACGATTTAGCCGTGGTTACTTTAGTTGAAGAGATGTTAATTTATCCCTGTTATGAACAGATGTTGTGGGTAATTTTAATTAGATTTTTGTATGTACTATGCCGTATTTACTTTAGGTTTCAGTTGTGTCGCATGCATGTCTTGATATCTTATTCACATTTCTTGTTTGTTTGGTTACATGCTAGTTCATTCTCATTCATCACGTTTTTAATGTATGTTTTGGGTATGGTAGAGAATTTATCTTCTTGCTTTGTTTTATCTCGTGAGATTTAGTATAGGTTTTTCAGTTTTTTGTACCTTCTCTGTTGAATTTCCATCTTCAATGCAATCTGTTAGTTATTTATACAATTTAGGATATATTACGTTTGAGTCTACATTATAGAACATTATTTCAGGTCTAATTTAGTTACATTTTCTTCATTTATAGTAATTTATATATCTTCTTTCATTCTGATACAATATTTGACGTGGATATTATAGATATAGAACAGACGATTCGTAACAAATTTGGTCTTGCTGTTAGGGTATTGTATATTTATTGTACGACCATTCTTCAATATTTAGGAGGAGTTAGAGAATCCCCTAGGCAAAAGCTCATTCTGTTTATACCTGTTTGTGTGAATGGACCGATTTATTAGGATGGATACCATAATGTAATACAATTTTTATGTGAATGATAGCAGAGTAGAGAACCTTATTTAGCTATTTTATATATGTTCCTGATGTTATGTTTTTTTCCCACGAGAATCGTAGGATTGTATGTTTAAGAGGTGTATGTCCATACTGCATCTTTGTGGAATTTTCGTCATTGATCCCTAGAAAATGTGTAGTTTAACGTTTAGATGATAATTTACTGAATGGATGGGTCATAGTGTAGAGGTGGTTTGTACTCTTTGGTTGTCATTTTGGAGTTCATTCATGTTCAACGGGATGTATCTTCGTTCGAAGCTGTTCAGAGACGATGGGTTAACAGATGCGAGGTACGTCTGTGGCATCGTATCATGACTGTGTGTTACCTGTAAATTTGTTATATATCAGTGGTAGATTGCTGAGAAGTGACCTAGTAAAGCATTATAGAGTTCATTTTATGACACAGTAGGCTTGGATTTGTACTCCCAGAGGCATAGCATCAGTCAGGCTTATGAATTTATTATAGATTTGAAT
>SDVV010030929.1:0-11612 GCA_016164225.1 Gammarus roeselii
ATTATTATTTATATTATTATTAATTTTATTTGATTTTATTTTATCTTATTTTATTTTTGTTAACTCATAAAATATTACTATGTTACTTTTACGTATGATGTCATGATTGGCGTCGAACTTTATACAATTGAACGCTACAAAAATTTGTTAATGCTTATATTTAAATTAACGTTTTAAGGGTAGCTCTACACACACAGTTGTAGGTTGTGAGCGATTTTATCATTTGAATTGGTTATTATATTTTATTTTGCGTGCCATGGTAAAATTTGTTGTTCGAATAATTGTTTAGGCTGCTAATGGATGTTACACTATATACAGTTATTATTATTATTTATATTATTATTAATTTTATTTGATTTTATTTTATCTTATTTTATTTTTGTTAACTCATAAAATATTACTATGTTACTTTTACGTATGATGTCATGATTGGCGTCGAACTTTATACAATTGAACGCTACAAAAATTTGTTAATGCTTATATTTAAATTAACGTTTTAAGGGTAGCTCTACACACACAGTTGTAGGTTGTGAGCGATTTTATCATTTGAATTGGTTATTATATTTTATTTTGCGTGCCATGGTAAAATTTGTTGTTCGAATAATTGTTTAGGCTGCTAATGGATGTTACACTATATACAGTTATTATTATTATTTATATTATTATTAATTTTATTTGATTTTATTTTATCTTATTTTATTTTTGTTAACTCATAAAATATTACTATGTTACTTTTACGTATGACGTCATGATTGGTGTCGAACTTTATACAATTGAACGCTACAGATTTACCGAAATTCTCAGGTAATCCTAAAGTAGGCGAAGCGCACTTCAAACTCGATATTGACGCGCGTACGTTCATGAGAACCGTCGAAAACCATTTCTCACAGAATAACGTAACAGCGGACTATAAAAAACTCCAAATCCTTTTCTCTCTCATTGATAAAAAACGAGGAGACGTGATTAAATTACTCACCTGTTACGCTGGCAGACATGTCACATTTGATGAAATTAAATCCGAGTTTCTCAATATGTACCCGTCTTTCAAGGTTACTGAATTCCGACACGCCGCACGAGCATTGCTAGGAACGACACTCACGCCAGACAATATGTTTTGCGGTATGACCGCTTTAGAAAATACGTCGCGTGTCGTGGCAGAGGCCTACCTTAAAAATGAAGCTCTTACCAAGGGAGACTTCAGCGAGGGAACCTTATTGGCTAGTACCATCCCAGTTCCGCCTCCGCCGACTACTAGCGCTTCTACTTCCGCTTCCACTTCGATACCAAATGCTGCGCCGATCTCTTTGCTTAACATCGTACAGAATTTTGTGATGCACCTCTTTGTAGCCTCTCAAACGGCGAACAAAGTGTATGACAAACTGTCAAACTTCGGTCCTAGAAACTCTTCTACGAGATTCATGTCCGAAACAGTGAAAACTGTAGAGCAATATAAGTTGCTCACGGCGACTAAAAAGCAAGGCAACCCGAACGAAGTCATTTGGCAGGCCCGGCTCCAAACACCCCCGGTTAACTTAACGCGCCCGCCCCCCTCCTCGTCGGAACTAAGGACGGCACCTCGCGTAGTTAATAACAATCGGTCGCCAATAACGTGTTACAACTGTGGGAAAACCGGTCATGTTAAAAGGGAATGTCAATCTTGCGCATTTTGCAAAAAGTATGGACACACTGCTAAGCAATGTAAAACCCGGCTAGTTCAAGCAAACGGAAAATACTGTGAAAAATGTAAAATTAGAGATTCTCATAACACCATCGAATGTATGCGCGATGCTCGCGTACAGCCACGAAAAGTTCCACAGACCCACTTATGCATGGCACAGGCTGATGAGCCCACGACAGACCAACACGACGTACCTGCAAGACATGACGTTGATGGCTGGAACTCTAACATCTATGAAGGGAGTGCCGAGCCTAACCAGTACTGACTAGGGACTCCACACCCTAGGGAACGGAAAGGGAATAGCATGAATGTATCGCATTTAAACGTCGAAATTAATGGACGAGAACTGAAAGCATACATCGATACAGGAGCTACTACGACGCTCGTAGCTGACTCCGCGCTCAGAACTGAGGTTTACGACTTGGAACCCTATAGAGGCCAAGTATTAGATGCGAATGGAAGTCAAATTCCTATACTAGGACAAGCAATAGCTCAGGGGGAGACACCTGCGGGATGTTTTAACACCCGTGTACTAATATTCAAGAAGAATGACCGTATAAAACATGACCTGCTGATTGGCATGAATATTCTAAGGCATGCGGTCATAGACTTCCATAGTAAGAGACTACGTTTTTCTCTTGACGCTAACACGGCTAGCGAGTCGCCCCCAAAGCATGTCCTCAGATTCACTTCAAGGGACAGTGTAATCAGAGGTGGCTCTCCCGCGAAGGTCGCCCATGCCGCAAAGGAGAGTGAATGTCTACCCGACTACAGTAAGGTCAAGAACACAGTAGTGGACGGTGCCTCGGCTGACGAACCGGTTCTGATCAAACAGAGTTCGCCTGAGCGAGCGACCACTAACTGTACGAGTTCAGACCAGTCCCAGACAAGTTTTAACGTACATTTACGTAAGGACGTAACGATACCAAGGAACACGGTGATGTTAGCTACGGTTAAAGTTAATAAACAAGTACGGAACGGACGAGAGATAGTACTACATCACACTCACCTCAACCCTGCATTAGCCATAGCTGGTGTACTTACTCTAGTTGAGAACAAGAGTGTGAAGGTCCACTTCGCTAACGTGAGCAAAAACCCAGTGATTTTTAAAAAAAGGCACGAAACTATGTAGTGCTGAATATCTAACACCCGAAACTGTACTTGTGGCACAGCCAGTTGAGCCCGACTTGCCCGCAGACGATTGCTATAAAACGCTAACGCAAGAGGACATTAGTTGCGGTGACCCCAAAGAGACAACAGTCCTGTTGAAAATATTGAACCGCTACAGAAACGCCTGTTGGCTCCCCAGTGAACCGTTAGGGAAATACACGGGAGATCAGCTGAAACTACGTCTAAAAGAAAATATCGTGGTGAACAAAGCACCGTACCGAATACCATACGCGTTTCAAGATAAACTAGACCAAGTAATTAAAACTATGCTAGATGAGGGAACTATCTCGTGTTCAAAATCTTCCTATAACAGCCCATTATTCATAGTCAAACGCGGTAACAGTGACATACGCCCATAAATTGACTATCGCGAGTTAAACCGAATCCTAGAGCCCGTTTCGTACCCTTTGCCTCGCATCTCTGATGTACTCAACTCCTTAGGTCAATCTACTTACATTAGTACGCTAGACCTCGCTAGTGCGTATCATCAGTGTGAGATCCATGCAGATGATCGCGAAAAAACGGTTTTCACTGTAGGAAGCAGCAAATACGAATGGAACCGAATTCCATTTGGTCTCCAGAGTGCACCCGGATTTTTTGCCCGTGTAATTAATGAAGTACTCTACGAGACGCTAGGACCGCAATGTCTCGCGTACATGGACGATATCATCCTATTTAGTAAAACCGCTAAGCAACACTTGGAAACGATAGATAGCGTCTTACAAAAACTGAGCGAAGCCGGAATCAAACTAAAATACAAAAATGTCACTTCTTTGCCAACGAGGTAAAATTCCTCGGATATCAAATGACTAAAGAAGGCATGACAATGATCAATGAGCGAGTAGCTGCAATTAAGATGATGCCCATGCCGACAAATAAAAAACAAATCCAATCTTTTCCTGGGGTTGTAACATATTTCCGTCTGTTCGTCCCCAAATTCGCAAAAATCGCGGAACCGCTTTACGAATTACTACGAAAAAACGCTTCGTTCTTATGGACTCCGGTGCAGACGACTGCGGTTGAAACTCTCAAAAAGAAGTTGTCTCAGGCTCTGATAGTGAAATTCCCAAATTACCACTTACCGTTTCATCTCTACACGGACGCCTCGAATTCCGGTATAGGCGCCGTACTAATGCAAAAGCACGAAGGACTATTACATCCGTGGCGTACGTATCTAAAACTCTCAATAGCGCGCAGAAAAACTATTCGACGACCAAGAAAGAGGCCTTAGCCCTCGTATATGCACTCGAACAGTTCAGGCACATAATTTTACCATTTCCCGTACACGTGTACACTGACCATAAACCGTTGTTAGGTGCTCTAAGGAAGCCCATGAAAGATGACTGTTTGCAAAGATGGGCCCTACTGATCCAAAAATACGTCATTAACCTCCATTACGTGGAAGGAAAAGACAACATCTTTGCGGATACCCTATCAAGACTACCGGTTGACACAAGCAGCACTAACGTCTTAACTACAAAGCTCCACGAGGATTTCCTCGCTCGAAACGAGATCTGCAACGCAGCTCTACACGACTACATCCCCGAGAAGGTCCCATGGACCGAAAAGGAACTACGAAACACGCAAAAGAAGGATTCCTCGTGTCGTCAACTACTTGGACAGCTAAGAAACGACGGTACCCATTCTAGTAACCCAGACACGGATAAGACTATTTCCACTGATATCCTGTTAAACAGTAAGATAATCAACGGCGTACTCTACATAGTACGAAAAATAAAAAGAGAGGAACCCTGAGTGATGAATTTCTTGTACCATATCTTCCCACCAGTTTTCTGCCACAAGCATTCAAAGTAATACATACCGAAACAACTGCTGGTCACAAAGGACCCAAACGAACACTCAAAATGTTTGTTAAAAACTTCTATAACTCGCAAGAACGCCACCTGATAACCCAACTCTGTGATGATTGTGAGTTGTGCATTCAATCGAAGAAAGTACCCTAACCAGTTCCCAAAGAGAAATATCCTGTACCCATCAGACCTTTTCACACCATATCGTCTGACATTCTCGGTCCTCTGAGAATAACAGAAGACGGAAACCAGTACATATTGACGATCAGAGATTACACTACTAGATAAACGATCCTTTTTCCTTTAAAACACAAGGATACTGATTCAATCATAGAAGCCCTAGGACAGGTCAATTCCAATTATGGCGCTAGCAGTGTCATGATCACGGACAATGCCCCAGAGTATACCTCCGATAAACTGATTAACTTTTTGAAATACTACAACACCAAAAAGATGGAAATAGCTCCATACCACGCAGCTTCACAAGGACTCTCAGAACGCATAAATCGTGAAGTAAACAAACTGTTGAGAATTTACACTAATCAACTAGCAGTTAACGACTGGGATAAATTAATACCAGCAATACAGGTAATAATTAACAACATTTTTAACAGTAGTATAACAGAGGCTCCATTCTACGCTCTGTTCGGCTATGACTCTGCAACTGCTACCCTCACGCCTCCCAAACTACAGTATAGTGAAGATGAGCTACATCAACATATGCAACGCTTACAAGAAGTGCGAACTCACTGTAGAGACACTTTTCTACACTGCATACACAAACGCTGGGAGGAAAGCTAAACACATCTCAGTGGGAGATCGAGTCTACGCTACCCTTCGGCAGATCGCTAAGCAAAAGCTAGACTTGCCTGTTCGCGAACCCTTTTTAGTGAACAAAATAAGCAAAAGGAAAGCGTGGGAACTCCAAGAAATTGCCACGAAAAAGACGGATATAGACCATCCCGACTATATAGTTACACGGCAACCGCCATGCTCTACGCCACCTCCCCTGACCCGTACGCAGACCGCTACGCCAACAGTCAAACCGGTTCCAGCATGAATCCAGCCAGTGAGAGCCTACAAGCTGACCTAGTAACCTGCCAGTACAAACTGGAAAGGCAAGGTCAACGCAGCCTGCACCGACCCACGCTGCAAGGCATCGCTCCTGCACTGCACCACTGCAATCAGCCCACACCTTTTCTTTGTATAGTTTAAGTAACCATTCCTATCGTTTTGTACGGAATAGTTAATTTACTAATAAATGTATTCTTAGTAATAAATGTATTCTTTTAGTAAAGTAAGTAGGAAGTGCCATTCGATGTAACTTAGAATAACCACTGTTGTATCAAGACTCTTGAGTAATGATAGTTAATGACATAAGGCATTAACCCCCTAATATATATGTTACAGATTCCCTAAGTACCACGGAAGCCGTGGCTCTTGTTACACCGACATAAGCAGGCCCCATATTCCAAGAACTCCCCCCTATCAGCAACAGCGATTACGGAGACAAAGCCTGTCACTGTCATTCCTTGGTCCGGATATGCCACATTCCAGGTGCGTTCCTTCTGTCCCGAGTAAATATCGGCTTTATCAATATTACTTGTTCTAAGTACTCGTCTGATTTGGATACTGCCACTCAAATAGCCAAGGTGTTAGCAAACACTAAATTAGTTGGAGGGACCCGAAATCAACTAAACCGATACGGATATACGTTCTTAAAGTTAGCGACTGAATATCTGAGTACCCTCCATTATATATTTGACTTGTTACTTTGTGACAGCTGAGGTAGTGAAATTTGGACAAAATTCTACGCCTTCCGTGACCAAGCTACAATAGTCTGGACTATGCTGAAAAATGCAGGAGTAACTCAACGTACGGATAATACTAGTCTCAGTACTCAATCGGACGCCCCCATTAGTGGACTAAATATTACTACTCTGATTAATGCTCCCTCCTTGATAAACTACTTCTCCGAGGTAAGGCCCTTACGGCCAGGAAGACAAAGACAACCGCGGAATCCGCTAGTGATTGGATTAGGATTAGGATTCTTGGGAAGTTACTTAATTTCTAAAATTTTCGATACCAGTAATCAAGGCGACGTCGACGCTGCAAACAGAAATATTCAACAAAACAATAAACTCATTAAATTGACTAACGAGAGACTAGACATGTTGCCCCAAAACGTAACTGATTCTTTTGAGGCAGTGAAGAATGTTCTTGATAAATTGGCTGACACACAGGAATTGGCGGACGTTCATCAAGCAATTCAGTGAAATTGTAGAGGTCCTTAATTGACCCTACATTATTTTAATAAACACTAAACGCATTAAACGTGCATCACAAGCACTATTACGATTAAGCAATCGCATTTTTTGATCTCATTGTTGCATATCTCTGTAGGTAGCAACAACATTTCCGTTCAGCCAGTGCAAACAGCTTCCAACCACAATGGCAGTGCAACAAATATTTATTTTAGCTAAATAAATTTGTATAACCACGCACTAAAAGCCATGAAACATGATTCAGATGGAATAACGGACGCAACGGACATAGAAGTTTGTGAAGCTTAGGTAAACCATAGAATAGAAGCTTAGGTAACCATATAAATTTCACAAACCTCTATGTCCGTTGCGCCCCATTATCTCAAGTGTTGGTACAATTTCCCATCCATTAGCTAGGTGGTTGTCCAATTTGCTTACTCCTTACATAGGGGTTTTCTTTGCTTCCCACCTAAAAAATAGCCTCGATTTTACTGAAAAACTTAGATCATTCGCCCTTAGAAATTCATTATCAAATGTTCGTGTGCTAAGCCTTGATGTCATGGCTCTCTTCACAAACGTCCCACTGGATGAAGTTCTAAATTTCTTAGTTGACCAATTCAATGCCGGCGTTTTGCATTTTCCCATTCCCATTGATGCATTTGTCTCACTTGTTCGTCTCTGCGTAGACAATAATTATTTTTCTTTTGGTGACTCCTATTATAGACAGATCTTTGGTGTCGCAATGGGCAGCCCTCTTTCTCCCGTTTTAGCCAATCTTTACATGGAATATTTCGAAAAATGCCTTTTGCCTACCGTAAATTTACGTCCTATACTTTGGTTGAGATATGTTGACGACATTTTCGAACTGTGGCCCAGCGATGCAAATTTTGACTTATTCATCAATGAACTGAATTCTTTGTCACCTAGAATAAAATTTACCGTAGAGTGGGAAATAAATTCTCGACTTGCCTTTTTAGATGTTGATGTTATAAGGAATCTAAATTATTTTCAACTTTCCGTGTTTCGTAAACCAACTCATTCGGGCCTTTATCTACATTTCTTCTCTTGGCATCCACAACATGTTAAGCGGTCAGTAGTATATTCCATGTTTTTGAGAGCACTAAGGATTTGTGATCCCGTTTTATTGAAAGATGAATTATCATACATTAGAAATTCTTTGCTCAAATTAGCATATCCTAGTTATTTCATAGAGCGTGCACTTTCTGATGCTAAACGAAAATTTTACACTGCTTCTGCTCCTCAACCTTGTGATGACCCTATGAAAACTCTGTCCTTACCTTTCAACAAGGTTTGTAGGGAACTCATCGAGCCTATCCCAAATTCTCATGATATTAGAGTTTCATGTAAGAATTGTTCTTCCCTTCGGTCAAAATTAGTTAGAACTAAGCCCCCTTGCAACTCAGATGATAGGTCGGGTGTTTATGTGGTCCCTTGTTCCAATTGTCCTGAAGTTTATATCGGTGAGACTGGTCGGACCCTTGCTACGAGGCTCAAGGAGCATAAAAGCTATGTTCGTTACGCTAAACAAAGTAGTGCAAGTTTCAATCATGTTCATTCGCAGGATTACAATATAAATTGGAATGCATCTAAAATAGTATTCCCCTCCAATGACATTAAAAAACGTCTAATAATAGAATCTTCATTAATTCAGCATCTTCCAAATTTCAATCTTATGGGTGGAGTGTGTTCCGTAGACAGGGCCACTAAAAATATTTTATTATCATCCAATCCTGATATTTTAAATAACTTACCACCCCCATAATAGTTTACCTCCTCCTAGGTGTAAGCTCATAGTGTGTGACCTTCACCTCGTCAAGGTTAGCTTGTTTTACTTGCATCGCCAAGGTTAGCTTGTTTTACTTGCATTGTCACTTCACATGATTAGTTACTTTTGATATCCCCAGTTTTAAATAGGTAGTGCTGATACCTTCGAACGTTGCCCGTAACCATACACGCGAATGTTCCTGTTAGTTGCTTTGATACTGTGCCTTGTTTGTTTTTACTGATATTGAACTCTTAGTGAATCTGTAAAAATTTAAATATTTACCTTTTTATCTTTTCAGATTTAGGTATTCTAATTTTTTTTATCGTGCCTGATGAGGATCATAGTCTTGAAATATAGCACATTTTACTCCTGTTAACTAAATTTTTTAAATGCAATGAAAATTTTAAGAGCGGCTTATTTCCCTATTATATTCCGGCTCGTGATTGAGCTCTTTGCCTCTAACCTCTGACGTATACGACGTCATACGATGTATTCACACTAATAGCACACCCCCTGAAACTAGATTCAACGTCTCTTGTCATCCCTGAATTACAGAACGTAATACTCAGAAGCAACAATACCTATATCATTACGTATAAAACTAACATGTACTCCATCTTAACAACGAATCATCTCCTTTTGGAAGTCGAACCTATCTATTATGATCAGAAATTTACGTGCGAATGGCAGGCTTTTCAACAGAACGCAACTGCGATGTTGCAATTATGCAACTACCACAAAACCGGATTCACGGACACATTTATGATAGAGACGGGCCAACACAGACTAATCTACTTTTCAGAATCTACGTGAGTAACTCTGGACTGCCCGTCCCACCACACGAAAGATACCCTCGTTGGACTGCATAAACTTCCTTTAGCTTGTGACGTGCAGACTGATAATTTGCTCTGGCCCGCTAAGCAGATGGTAACTTTTGAAATCCCCTAGCCCAACAAATTCTTTACCTTTGTTGTCGACCCCACTTATCTTCCTATCATCAACGTGAACAAATCCAGTGTCGTACACTCCAGTCTCCGGGAACTGATTAAAAAAGTAAACTTGGATGACCCATTTACCATCGACTTCGATTATCATGGTTTGCAGCTAGAACAGATCGCAACATAGTCCATACATGCCCAGACTGTTCTAACCATTAGTTGTTGTTATTAATTCCCTCTTCATAGCTTTTCTGTTCCTCAAATGGATATATCGCAGAAAAAAAAACAAATACTGGGTCACGTGAGTCCACTTTGCACACTCTGCAGGAAAGATTTCACGGAGTCAGAGATAGCCTACGAACTAAAAAGATTCTATTCTCAAATAGGGAAGGAATACGAGGTTTTCGAGGAAGCTTACGAGCCAAAGGTGACCATATTCGAGATGTAGCCAAAAATGAGGCACACCAACTTAAACGCAGATTTCACAGCTCCCCGATAGACTTTCATAAACCGCATAATGTTGATGCAGGTACCAACACGGATAGACAGGTGTATCCTCCATCGACCCCTGTTCCCGAACTATATCCCGCCTTGCCTCAATATACCTAAGAAACTAAATTACAGTTTGCGTATCCCCCCCCCCCCCCCGGCATTTGTTAGATGGCATTTGCACTGTTAAAATAAATTCTCCTTCAACTGAGACATCAACTCAGTATTTTAACGAGGAACGCACTGGGTTGTAGTCAATTCACAATACGTTCATAACTAACTACTGTATGTATTTAGTGATTAATTATGGTGTACTCCTCTTGCCTCTCGCGTACGGGCTCAACTCCTTCCCGAGCTTCGATGTACCGAACTTCGGCCATCAGTGGACGACCCCGCGCCCCGCCAACGTAGTGGGCCCAGAAAACCGCGGTCGACCATTTTCTACCTACCGACGTCAAAGAAAACAAGGCAGCCGCCTTCTACAAGGACGACTACACTACCTGGCCTGGCGGAACGACCATGAAGCTTGCCTTCGGCCCTTATTTTCTGTCGCTTGCATACTTTAGATTCTTTTACAGGAACCTATTACTCTTAGACTTAATTATTAATTGAGTTGTAATATCAATTAGGGATAGAGGGTGTAGTGTTAAACGAACTGTGTAGTTTTCACCTAAGGTTTATTCGCATCCGACCCACGGCTGAGTCCCCGTGTCGTTATTAGTATCATTACCAGCCCATAAATGTATTTTGGCCCGCACCTCCATAAAGTGTACTCGCGCTTTCGACACAGACCGCCTAACAAGGAACTAACCGCTGCTAGCCTGTGTCTGCAGCCTCTCTCCTACAAACCCAACTGTCACCTTCGGTGCTAAAGTGTCAAATATAGCTGCGCGTACTGACTCTAAAACTGCTAACATAGATGCGTGTCTAATCAGGATAAGTGTTACAATACCATGCATGTAGATTGCCTGGCCTAAGAACCCGCCACATGTTCACGGCCAAGTGCCCCCAAGAGAACGGTCTCTTTCGTGGCCTCAAAACAAGCCCAGCCATCTGGCTTTCCAATCCGCTCCGCGGTGTTTTGACCTGTAAGGGTTTGCAAGCCAAGTCCAGCATTGCTCTCCCCCACGTTAAATTATGTATTTATAGATATACAGCCTTTAGCAAAATTCTCTGCTCAAATTATAAACTGTACAAATGTAACATTAAGGTATCATACATATTTAAGTCATTGTATTAACCTCCACTGAAATGTGCCACAGATGCAGTATTCCCTCTGATGGCGGGATTCCCTCAGTAGTGGCAGTGCCAAAACTGTGTGGCGCCAAACAACGACTGGGGCGCAGCCAATAAAACTGTGTGGCGCCAAACAAGGCCTGAGGCGCAGCCAATCAGCAGCTGGAAGCTGCACGTAAGAGCCTCAAAAGGTTGAGCACAGGAATAAAGGAAAGTGATAATTTAAGAATAAAACATATT
>SDVV010030930.1:0-11612 GCA_016164225.1 Gammarus roeselii
GTATATATATATGCATATATAAATAGTATTTTTATTATATGGGTACTCGTTAGTTATAATATTGGTTTATCGCAAAGATTTTATCTCATGGTTCGACTGGTTGTGGTCGGACAGCAATGTACGGATGCTGACTGACGTTATCTTGTTTCTTAATAAGTTTTCTTTATTGACCGGATGCTATTTGTATTGTAGATTTATTGTATATGTATAATTGTATTGATATATCGTTGAGATATTATATGACTACATTAGTTTGGTATTATTTTTGTTGTTGTTAGGGGATATTGCACTGTGGGATTCTTTCTTTTCTTGATTTGAGATCGATTTCCTGACGGCTTTCTCGTTTCTTTTTGATGATAACTCTGTGTCCTATAACCGAATGGTTTTGGAGTGCTAGCAATATTCGTAGGGATTGCTGCATGCACTAATATAAGTAGGGATTGCCGTATATATTTATTGACAAAATCATTTTCCTACGATTGATACCTTCTCTGCTGGTTATTGACTTTATTGTGTTTCTCGTGTTATTAGTTATTTTTTTCTGTAAGATACTTACGTTGTAAGATAAGGTGGTTACAGAGTAGCTGCCATCTGACACACAGATGCGGGGACATTCTCCACTCGTGCTGTAGCATCAGCATTAGCATGTTCGTCAGATCCTGTCTCGGCGATGCGCTGGAGTCGTCTCCACAGTGAGGGTATCCATTCATTAAAGGTTTATCAGGAACACTGCTGAGGTTCTTGTCCGATCGATTTCTGAACCTCAGGATGTTTGCTGTGGCTGACAATTGCGGCAAACGTTGATTTCACATATATCCAGTGTCATTCGACTGAATAGCTCAGATGCCCAACATGTGGAACGGCTAAATGCTACCGTTTACATCTTTTTCCCCCCTCGTCCGTTGTGGCACTTTGAAATTGCACATTTTATAAATCCTTGCCTAATTATTTATAGTCACCTTCGGTAAAAAGAAACGTTTACATTGACCGTGTACCCTTCCAGAATTTTTCAAACGTTTATGATCATGAATCTTTCAAAACGTATTTGGATTGAGTGCATCCGCAAGGTCGTAATAATCCATTTCCTTTACCTCTGTATAAATGATGTCGCAGCATGGTGGCTTCAAAACTCGTAGGTGGTCGTCGTGACGTCACTACGGCACGCACTAAGCACTGGTAATCACTCTAACGAATGAAAGCTACCCGAGTTCCGCTTGTATCTCATGTAACAGATCATTCTTTCGGAATATTCATATGTATGTTAGTAGGCTATATATATTAATAGGTTTTATAAATAGTATGTTTACACATATACATATAGGTATTTGCACTTCAATGCTGGGCATACTGTATTGCAATTCGATTGCATGTCATGTTGCATACATGCATTTTCAATGCTCGTTCTCTGAATGTTTGGGCGTATTGATAAAATACATTTATAAGATGATTTTTTTTATTGAGAATAAATCTAACAGTCACATGATAATTGACAGGCAGTAATAAAGGGTAAAACTCCACACCTTCCTGCACGAATGATGATTTCCGGACACGTTCATGATGAATTTTTCAACCTTGGTAACATTTCTCCGTCCTTCGCTGATGTTCAATTTACACGTACCATAGATTCAATTAGTTTAATGTTATTTTCTGCAATTGTATTATCAGTACCCCTACGCTCTGTCTTAGTTACTTTTTCAGTAACTCCTTCTTTCGTTTTCTCTGTTTTGAGCTATAGAACGTAAAATAAGATACAAAATAAACAGGTGACTGAAACATTCCTTCAAAAGGAGAAAGAACCCGTTATGGATGGTTTTCAAGATGCAAATTCTTTGCTCAGTGTGAATAGAAGTGTCTTTTTCAATGGAAGCATTTCGTTTTTTTTCACTCGCTCTGGAAAAGTAGGTGAGATTGCTCGTAAATGTTATATCCATGTTTACAACAGTATCATCACCAATGTGTATAATTGACTCATTTGTAGCGGTTGGATGCATGGTATCAGCTTGATATTGAATTTAGGCAATAATATGTGTTGTCCATTTATTTATTTCATATGTATATAATATTTATAAGGATAGTGTGGTTTAATAATTTGGCAGTTATTGTGTCAATGTTTCTTCGGATGCAGTAGCTTCGTTACGAGAATCTATTTACCCCCCATATCGCATTATACAGTTTTGAACCAGATATATCGGTGTTACCATGTTCCAAATGTTTCATTATCAAGCATATGTAGACTGTTCGGGTTTACATATCTCGATTTTTTGTACAGCGAGTATCGGTTGGATGCCCTATAGTGAGAATACTTGAACGATATGGATTTATTATAAGTTATTATATTGTGTTATGTATACATACTAATGATCGTTTGATATATGTTGAGTTTGTTGTGTTTGTGGAATTGTGAATAGCTATCTCATACAATTACAGGAATTTAACGATATTTTAGGTTTGCATCTTCCATGGAGCACAATTTTTTCTGGCATAATTGGTCGGTTATTGCATCATTCTTCTTATTTTACTATAACTTGACCGTTTTAGTATAGTTCATTCAGTTTTGTATGTTCTCTGTAGAGTTATCAACTTCGATGCAAGGTACGGGGTATTTTATACAATATCGGAATATTAGGATACATTACGTTTGTATCTGCAATGTAGAATAGTATTTCAGGTCTAATTTTGTTACATGTTGTATATTTTTAGTGTTATATATATATATTTTTACATCTTGGTACAATGTTTGACGTGAATATTATAGATATAAAAGATTCGATATGATATAAATTCGGTCTTGTTGTTTGCTTATTGTACTTTTATTATAAGGACCATACTTCAATGCTTAGGAGTTAGAGGAGTCCCCTAGGCCAAAGCTCGTTGTGTTCATGATTATTTGTATAAGCAGACCGATTTACTATGCTAGATACCCTAGTGTATTACAATTTGTAATGTGAATTAGAGCAGAGTAGAGAATTACGTATTTATTTTTGTTATTATTGTACGATTTTTTTCACGATATTCATAGGAAAGTATGGTGAATCCGTTCTACATCTTAGTGGAATTTCGTCATTGAACACTAGCATGTGTGTAGTTCAGCGTTTTAGAAGACGATTTAAGGGATGGATTGGTCCTGGTGTAGTGTTTTTTTTTCACTCTCTGGTGGTCATTTGGAGTCCGTCCAAGTTCAACGTAATTTTTGTAAGTCTTGTGGATGTTGGTCTTAAGTTCCATGAGCTTATAAGAGAGGTTGTACGATGAGCTGATGGTCTGTATAGTGATTTAATTAGGTCGTCATTGAACAGGACCCCAGATTTTTTTGGTCACGCTCTTCAAGACTCATGTCAGGCACATTCTTGACAACAGTACTCGTGTATATATTCTTGGTAATGTCCAGGATGTAACTTTGCTCGACGTTGTTCAGAGATGATGGACTAAACAGATACATGACATGTATGAGGTATTGTACCATGACTGGGTGTTACCTCTAAAATTGTTATATATCAATGGTAGATTGCTGAGAAGTGACCTAGTAAAGCATTGTAGAGTTCGTTGTTATGACACAGTGGGCATGAATTTTGTCCTTCTAGAGGCATATCATCAGTTAGGTCTAGGAATTTGTTATGGATTTGAACGCGTACCGTAATATCATTATTGGTTATGCATGAACTTAGTGATAATGTCAGATATTTTCGAAATAGCTGTTACGTTAGCATATGATTTTTGTTCAGGAACCAGGTCACCTTAGGAGTTGAAGTACAGGATTATTTATTTTTTAATAATTACCAGATTGGTAATGCATATCAGCTTCATGTATTGATTGACCATACACCTTCCATATTGGTGTAGGATTTATCATCTGGATGTGGCAGGATAAACCGTAAATAAAAGTTAATCAATGCTGCTTAGATCATAGTAGAGAAACTTTTTTAGCATTTTATTGTTGTAATACGTTTTTGAACGGGTATCATTGGAATATAACTGTATCTGATATAAATTCGCCTAATATAATGGAATGTTGGGTATAAAATACTCTTAATTGGATGTAATGATCCAAAATATTTATATGTTTTTCCTCTCAACACTCGATTTGGGTCCGGCTCCATGTCGTCTTGGAGAACTAATCTACCGGATTTGTGTAGAGTGTTAGAGTTAAAATTCTTCAATAATAAAATGTATTTTTCATTTTTTTCATTCGCTCACATGTCTTTACAAGATGCCTTTTTTTTCAGGTCTTACTTTTATGAATGTTTGTGATCCGTTTGCAGTTTATACACTTAGAAGCTATTGATTAATTCAGGCTCTGTTATGAGATTGCGTTCCAATTCAAAATATCTGACTTATTCGAGCATTCACCAGATCCACTGTGGCTATCCATCCTAACCTATCCTAACATTATCTAAACAATGGATTATATTTTTTTTTCCCGTTTTCATACTTATATCATGTATTTCTTCATTGATATAAGCTTTATTCATATCAAATCTACCCACTTGACTTTGTAGTTTTTACTAATCTTTACCAGTTTATGTACCTACATATATATATTTTTTCACTTTGCTTGTTATAAACTCGGTAATATAGGCTAATTTCAAGTAATGTTAGGTGATCGCTCGTTAGTAGACTGTAGTGTCCAAAACGTTTATGTAACCTTACCGCATATGTCATTGATAGTTATGGGTGTTAAAACGTTTATAGCATATGTATGGTTTCACTGTCAGAATAAGATATTTTGATGTAATGTTGGATGTGTTGCTCCTACCATTGTCATCTATTATATCGAATATTGAATAAATCCACTCTACTACAATCTGTGATGTAAGGTCCGCAGTCAACAAGATCTAGGATATAACTCATGCCTTAGGTACATAATTCAGCGAAATATATATCAATCTATGACATCATAGATCATATATCGGGATGATTGCAAAAAGGGTTACCATTCACTGCCAGATGCATTAATACCTAACCTAACCTATTCTAACCAATAGTTATGTATTTTTATCCAAGTTTGATGATAGAGTACAACATTGATATATATGAAATTCTCCACTTAGGCTGTATATTTACCATATCAAAAGCAGTTTTAATACACTTATCAAATTTGATCCAGCAAATATCCTTTTGCAGGTGTTTAGATTCCAGAATATTGTCGATATCTCCACTACATGTTTGAATGAGATTCAGCAGGGAGGATCCAATCGAACAAATTCACTTAATTTGTTGCAGGTATTTTAATGAGGATCAGTTATACGCGATGTTAGGTTCAAGGATCTAATCATCCTATCCTAACCTAGCCTAATCAATAAATATATATATGTTTTTCATTCAAGATTGATCGATTTGTAGGATATTTAATGATTCTGATATGCGATGTACATATCAAGGTCCTCACATGGTCATATTTTACGGAACTTTTTTTTTATATCACATACCATGTACACACATACACACATTTATACGTATATTCAGAGTTGGTGCCGACGTATGCCGGCCTAATTTAGGCGTATATAGGAGAGATGTGCCAGCATATGCCGGCATAATTCAAGCGTATACAGGCGGGAGATACCGGCATATGCCGGCATAATTCAGGCGTATAAAGAGGGGAGGTGCGGCAAATACCGGCATATTCATGCATATACAGGGAGGGGGAGGGTGCCGACGTATGCCGCCACAACTCAGGCGCTTACAGGAGGTGGTGCCGGCGTATGCCCGCATAATTCAGGTGTATAGAGGAGGGGAGGTGCCGGCATATGCCGGCATATACAGGGATTGAGGCCGGAACAATTTAGAGACATACGCACATTCGTATACATATACAGGGTCGGTTAACATCTGGAGCATTATACCTCTGGTATGGGATTTTTCAAATGAACAAAGTCCCTTGCGTTTGTTACAAGATATTTAATGTAAATCAGCTTCGAGTCATGTTAGGTTAGAAGAACTAATCATCCTAACCTAACCTATCTTATTCTAACCAAGTAGTATGTATTATCGATCAAGATTTTCCTGCGCACGTATGATTTTTTTCAGTGTTTTAGGAATTGTGCATAACAAATATCTCCACATTTTGATCTATCTTTTGAAGTTTTGATACACACTTTCAAATTTGATCTTGCGAATTTCATCCATTTTTAATTTGTAAATTACATCGTTTGTTTGATTGTTTAAGCTATTTTCATATTATTCCGGATTTTTTTGACACAATTCTACATCACTTTCACTTATGGTATTCACACCCATCATAAACCTAACCTAACCTAACCTAACCTTATGTAAGGTATTCAGTCATTGATGTTTACATATGAATCCCTCCACAGGACTCTAAATACAACTTTAACACATATGTTATTTATTTCGTTGTCACTCGCAACCCATATTAGTTAGCAGAGAAGCCCCATTTTCAAACTCAGATGGATTACATGTTACAAGTAATTCATTTGTTTCCAGCTTCATACAATTGGATACATGTTCTCGCACTAGGTTAACCTAATTTACTTCAATACTTCCTGTCACTACATCCTTTGACGACTTGCACCTCTGATTTGACTTTTCTTTCCTATATTTTTCATATTCATGACGATGACTTCGTTTCAGATGTCGCCACAAATTACTGGTGGATTTATGTTAATTCAAATTTATTTCTTAATTTGCATAGATTGCAGACCCCGTTACCCTATCACTCCTCAAGCTTTACCCCATCCTTCCACAACAGATCCACAAACTTGTCTGAGCAAGATCCGGACTCTGATTTATATCCTACCAATCTGTTTCACATCTAGATCATTCACCCTCCAAGATAGGTTTTGTAGCAATATTTAAATTTGTGATGAGTGACATTTTGAGTTTCATTTCATACCTGGAAGCATATCCATCTACTGATTTCGACATGTCGATGGTACCTCCGACTAACTGACTTGATGTATTTTATTGTAATTCCTTGGTTAACCTTCCAGTTTAGGATAATATAGACATTTAATAAAAATTTCCATGTAGTATTATTATTTTTATTGACATTATTCATATACCTTGCTGGCATCATCAATGACATCTACCTCGTTTTTTGATTGAAACAGCATGATTCGTACATCCAACCAAACCCATCATCACTATATTTCAGTTTCCTCCCAAAATCCTTCATATACTTCATCATATCTATGATGCGATAACCGAAGGCTGATCCGTTCCCGTGAGTCCATAAAAGTATTGCTTCTTCGTCTTGAACCTTGATTATTCGAAACCTATCCAATTCAAAGTCATTCCGGTCTTCATCATCGAGGAATTTTTGCATAAGATCCAGATTTTCTTTTGTTCTTAGGTGCAATTTGTTTTCCATTACCTCAGCTTTATAACAGTCATGATGATGGTTTTCCACTTGCCACATATCAATTTCAAGTTTTGCTTTCTTATTTCCCTTGAACTTTGTTACATACGACTGTAACCCGTCGACATTAGTTACCCAAAGCCGACTTCTTTTTTCCTTCATCCATGTATGAATGTTTTCTCCCACTCTTTTGATTCTTGTTGTACCCATTCTGAGATAACTGGTATTTTTCAACACTAGTTAATATTAATTGTTCGATCCGACTCATATCATCTTCGGAAGTTTGTTCTTCCAGGACACGTAAACTAATTTTTGCAATGTGAACATTCATTGTTGTCAATTTGAGGACGAGCCGTCCTGCTCCACTTGAACTCAACGTGATAATGTTTCCAATCTCGGTAGGCAGCTCGCTAATTTAACTTGATTACATGTTGTTTTTCGCAAAACAATAGGGCTAACATTGCTCTCCTAGGTCATAAACTGTGTATGTATGTATGTGTATCGGGCAGTGTACGTATGTGCATGTGTATATTCAAGCGTATGTACGTGTTACATGAGTTAAAAAAAATTAACAAAAATTTGAAATTTGGAATTTCAATAAAATTTCACATTTTCGAGGGATAAGACCCTTTTTAAGTAGCCATGTTATAACATAAATAGACTGACTTTGCTCTGTTACTCCTCGAAAATTCGAAATTTCTGATTAAAATTTTGAATTTTACATTTATGTCAGACAATTTTTAACTCATGTAACCCGTATATACCTATGAACATGCATATAACCCTACACACATACATACATACACAGTTGATGACATAGGCTAGCAATGTTAGGCCTAATGTCTGCAAAAAAAAAATCGCATTAGAAAACCTAGTTGTAAACCGAGACTGGAGTCAGTGTTACGTCGAGATCAAGCGGAGACGCACGTTTCGTCTTAGATTAAACAAAATGAATATTCACGTATCAAAAATTTGTTAACAAGTGATGGATAGAGAAATCTTCAAAGATGATATTACTTGGTTCGAACAAATATTGACTACTGTTGAAAATATAAGTTTTCTAAAATGCGTAGAACAAGAATCATAAGAGTTTGGGATATTATTCATACATGGATGAAGAATAGAGAAATCAGGAGTTTTGTAACTGATGTCGATACATTTTAGTCGTATGTAACAGAGTTCAAAGAAAATAAGGTTGTAAATCTCGAAATTGATCACAAGTGTAATACAGCTGAGATAGTGAAAAATATTTTTTTTTTAAGAACAAAAGAAAACCTGGATCATATGCACCAATTTCTTTCGGATGGAGATCAGCATTACCTTCAATTGGAGAAGATTCGAATTATTAAAGTTCACAAAGAAGAAACATTTCATCTGTGGATTCACGGGAACGGAACAGCCTTCGGTATTCGTATCAAAGATATGATGGAGTATATGAAGGATTTTGAGAGGAAACGGAAACATAGTGATGATGGATACGGTTGGATGTACAAACCATGCGGTTTCAAATCAAAACTACAAGAAAACAGTATTTGTGCATCCAGCAAAATCTGTAATTAATATAAATAAATACTGATAAAGCTATGTGAATAATCAATGAAATGTTTATATTATCCGAAAACTCAAAGGTTAAGCAATGAATTGCAAACATCGTGCCATTCGGAGGCAACATCGAATTATGTTTCAAGGCGTAAAGTGATGCCATATATCTATCTCGGGGTAAAAGCTCTAGATGTGACACATTTTGGTAGGGTATAAATCAGAGTCCGATCAGATCTTGCACAGTCAAGTTTGCGATTCTGTTGTGGATGGATGAGGTATAGCTTGAGACACCGTGTGTTCGAAAGTGATGGGGTAACGGGGGTCTGTAGTCTGTGCGAAAAATAAATAAAATTGAAACAACATAAATCCATTGGTAATGTGTGGTGACTTCTGAAACGAAGTCATCGTAATGAATATGAAAATTGTTGGGAAGAAAAGGTGAATCAGAGGTGCAAGTCGCCAGAGTATGTGGTGCCAAGAGATAATGAAGTAAAATAAGAAAACATAGTGTGAAACCATAAGTCCGCTTGTATGAAACTAGGTACAAACATGAATTACTTGTAACAAGAAATCCATCTACGTTTGAAATGAGGGCCTCTCCGCTAACTAATACGGGTCGAGAGTGACAACGAAACAACATATATGTTAAAGTGATATTTAGGGTGGTGTGGAGGGGTGACAGAATATCATACAAAAGGTTTGGTTAGGTTAGGTTTTGATGAGTGTGAATAACATATAAAAGTTAATAATCGAATGAAAATAAGTATAACAATCAAACAAACGATTTAATTTACTTATGAAAATGGATGAAAACTTGCTTGATCAAAATTGGAAGTATGTATCGTAACTGCAAATGATATATCAGAGGTAGAGCCGTGTGCAGAAAATGGATATGAATATATCATGAATCGATGAAGAAGTATTACACGTAAGAAGGAAATCTCGAACGATGTCACATAATACTTGATTAAAATTAGATTAGGTTAGGTTAGGATGACAAGATTTTTTAACCTAACATGACTTAAAGCTGATCCACATTAAATATCGTGTAACAAAAAAACAAGGGACTTTGTTCTAAAGAGGAAAAATGCTACAGATGTTAACCGATCCTGTATATGCATACAAAATGTGTGTGTGTGTCTACATTGTGCCAGCATAAACCCTGTATACGCCTACGTCATCCCGGCATATGCAGACATCAACCGTGTGTACGCTTACATTATGCCGGCATATGTCGGCATATGCAGACATATGCCGGCATCAGCCCTGAATGCGCCATACATTATATCGGCATATGCCGACATCAACCCTGTATACGCCTACATTATTTCGGTTTTGTGCGGGAAGATGCCGACATATGACGCCATCAGCCCTGTATACGCGATACATTATATCGGCATATGCGGGCATATGCCGACATATGCCGCTATCAACCCTGTATACGTCACACCTTATATCGGCATATGTCGGTATATGCCGACATATGCCGGCATCAACCCTTTGTACCCCTGTATTATGACGGCATATGCCGGCACTAACCCTGTTAGTTCATGTTGAAGTATATATAAAATTGAAATCAAATTTATTCCTAATTAACTAACGGACATCTTTTCTTGGATAAGGATGTCGCAAAGTTTGATATGGAAATATTTTAACAGAAATTATAATATGGGGGGGGTGTTATTTGCAGCACGGATATAAAATTAGTCAAATCAAGGTCCACGTTCGGGTTTTGGCAACGTCTGAAAGGACAGCATTATCTTTTTTATGATAATCTTATAAAATGGACGAGAAAATCAAGCTCATTAGACGATGAGGGCGTATTGATAAAACCTAATAAACCAGACCTGAGTTTACAAAAAAATGAGATAGACAGTGTTCAACAGTTGCGGGCAGTAAAGAAAGTGTTTTACCTCCAACATCCAAACGTAAAACGTGTAAAGATTGGATGAAAAGGGTGAAGTACACCCAAACCTTAGACGAAATGGAATATAATGAAAATATGGGGAAAACGTGGGATACACTGAGTGGAATGGAAACCAGTGACAGTGATACCGAGGAAATGTCATGCGAAGAAAAATCTGATAACGTTGAAGGAAACCGTAACTATCAAATGGGGTAATGAAATGGTATCAAGTATAAGAAGTGTAAAATTGTGCAATAAAATCAAATATATATCTGACTTTGTTTCACAATTGTTGGAAATGAAAAATGAAGAGATAGAATAATGTCTCGAACGTTTGAGTGCTAGGAGAATTATGTATATTTCGGATATCTGCGGGAATATAGTAAATGGGAATGTCGCACCGGTAAGAAAAACCTGAAAATATTCTATATCATAAACATGCAGCTATGATTCAAAAGTTATCGTCGGAAAAAAGTTCTCAGAAGTCTATAAACAATTTTTTGGTTAGAAAGATAGGTTTTGAAGTAATGCATACAATACTCCCATAGGTATCCGTCTATGTAGAATGTGTACTAAAAGTAGCAGTCTAGAACCCAATAGAACAGAGAAAAGAGCACCCAGATTATAAATCCTTCACCAATAAGATGAGCCAACACTTCCAGCTGAGAAATAATGCTTATCATCGATAAACTGAGACCGCACCGTGCCTCTGATACCGCCTATACAGGTAAGACCAGAGAGGGAAGTCAAAGTCGGTACTTATTTTTCGTACAGTGGCACCCATCGGTTTTTGGAATGAACATTTATTTTCTCGTATAAATGACAAGCCTATGTAATTTCCTAATATAA
>SDVV010030931.1:0-11612 GCA_016164225.1 Gammarus roeselii
GAGTCGGCAGGAAAGGTGAGTCGGCAGGAAAGGTGAGTCGGCAGGAAAGGTGAGTCGGCAGGAAAGGTGAGTCGGCAGGAAAGGTGAGTCGGCAGGAAAGGTGAGTCGGCAGGTAAGGAGAGTCGGCAGGAAAGGAGTGTCGGCAGGAAAAGAGTGTCGGCAGAAAAAGAATGTCGGCAGGAAGAATCAATGTATTTTTATAATATTTTGACACTTTCATAATAAGGAATAGGTTTATTATCATAGATGAGCATATAACCCACAAAAAATTATTTGAAATACGTCCTTACAGTGATAAAAAAAAAATTACCCACTTTTTTCAACTGAACTATATTGGAACGTAAAGGGGATATGTAAAGTATATACATAGAAAACCCGACTGCAGTGCTAGGCTCTGGTGCTGCAGGTTGTGAGATCAAGCCTTGGCCACAACACAGCAATCTTGTGGTGGGAAAGATGGGCACCTCCACACTCTTCGTCAACCAACTGAGTCACCTCCAAATTAGGGTAGACTGGCTTTATGTCTGTCTATGCATTGAGGTAAAAATTCATTACCTACCTGAAAAAATAGATGACATTAGCCTACCAATAATCAATTGACACCAAACAGGGAGACAATTTATACACAAATAGGGGTAGGCCCCATAGAACATATGTAGCTACAAAGCTATGAAACCCTAGTACCAACCTTTGGGGTTGCTGTAAACTCTGGTAACTTGAGAGAGCTGGAGCACACAGCATTTTTGGGAGCTGTAGAATTGCCCGAACCACTGTTAACCACCTCTCGAATACCTTTCAGGAAAGAGTCTATTGTGTTATGAAGTGCCGACGAGTCCTCATTGGATGAAATAGGACCTGGGCCAGAATCTTGGGTGCAGTCAGAATCCGAATCATTCAAGTTGATGATAATGGGCTTGGGATAGCGAAATGTCAACAGTGGTTGTTTGCCAAGGGACACGTCCACTGCTGCATTCTTAGAAATACTGCTATCTTTAATAGAACCATCCATGAAAATGAGACCCAGTCGATGTTCAGGGATATTGGGCATCATTGTGATGCAATCGGAACTGGATCTCGAAGTTATATCCAAAGGCTTTTGAAGATCAGAGGACTGATGACTTGTCTGTTTGTAAGTCAAACCAGCCTTTGGGTCCACGTTTTTTGATTGTAGTGATTTCAACAGTTTGTTCCTAAGCAATTTTTCATCAACATCATCATCCTCCTCCTGGCTTGATGCTTCAGGCATACCCTGTCTTGTCATATTGTTGTTTTGACTCTCAGCATTTCCAACAGCACTGGATGTATGAAACTGCTGTGATGTATTGCCTACATTGGAGACACAGTTATCTCTAACCAAAGAAAGTGACGTTTGACTGTTGAACAATTTTTTCATTGACTTTTTTCTCTGTTTGCGACCTTTTCTGAGCCTGCTTTGGTTCAAAGTATTTTTATTTTGAGCAGTTTTATTTATTTTGATGTGAATCAAGTTGCCCTCATTGGATTTCTTTTTTGTAACTGCATCCATAAATGCCTCTTGATTGAATGCATTAGTTTCAGAAAGAGTTTGTGTTACATCACACTGAGGCAGCAGGGGGCCACTAGGCATAAAAGAATAGCCATAATCATAAAGAAAATTAGGAAGAGACAATTTATTGTTTCCAGTGGGAGGCAAGTTATCAAGTCCAGTGGGGTACACATTACTACATCCAGTTGGTGGGAAAACATCACTTCCAGTGCTTGGCAAATTTTCCATTCTAGAGAGTAACAAGTTATCATTTTCTAGGGGAGCCAAGTTATTACTTTCAGGGACAGGTAATGGATCATTTGATGGTGCATCGTGAGGATGACAGTAAGAAGAGGCATCCGACTGAAAAATTGCAGAGGTAATATTATTACCTTCTGTCTCATCAGAGGACTGCAGCAAATAATTATCCATTAGATTATTTGTCAAGTTTGCAGGCGGCTCAGATCCCAAGACAGTACTTTGAGAGCAGTTTTCCATATGCATGGATTCCATTGCTTGTTTGCACAAGTTTTGACCAAAGCTAAAGTGTTCAAAATCGCGGAGGTCATTCTTCTGATGAGCAGAAGGTGGTGGTATCATGTAAGCCCATTCAATGGGAATATTGATATTGTCCCCCACCTCGCTCAACTCAGTGCTTTCAATGCCCTTGTTTGATTCATCTAGATCAGACACACTTATTTCCATATCTACAGGATCCTGACTTTCTTGAATCAGTGATTTGTTTAATGATGTGTCAAATTCACAGCATTCTGTACTTGCAGTCTTATTGCTGAATGATAGAGATGCCTCAGAGGAGCCTGAAGCAAGGGAAGTCTCAACAGGCAAAGCTGTTGTCTGCTGAGAATTCCTTTGATCCAAAACTTGAACAACTGACTGCAAAGCTTCTTTGCGGAGAAGCAAAAGTTCTTCTTCCTCTTCAGTGTTTGCACCAGTACTGTCACCAGATGGTTTTGCTGATACAGGTATTTTATTCAAGTGGCTGCTAGACTTCGAGCTCACTATTACTTTCTCAACAAAACGTTTGGTATGATTTAGGAGTAGCAATTCACCAATGCTTCCTGGTAAAGGTTTGGCTTCCAAACGCTCTAGAATGGAATTAGATTCCTTAACTCGTGAGCGTCGGCTGTTAATTCTTTTCTTTCTATTAGAACGATTTCCACTCAAACCTCTCTGCTTGACTGTCGACCTACAAATTGTTGCACTGTCTCTATTCAAGGATTGGTATTCAGATCGTCGGATATGTTTTCTGTGAGAACTTACAGAGGATGAGTGATGTGCTTGTTTATCTTGTGAAAAGTTTCTTTCATTACTCAATTGATGATACCTTGTTTTTTTTCTGAATTGGGAGGAGTTCTTGAATAGTCCTGCAACGTCACCATCAGCTTCATTGGAACTATTTTTTTCATGACTGGATCTATAGCTTCCTGTCTTTTTCCTTGGTTGAGATAAGACATTAAGTAGTCTTGCAACATCATCAGTTTCATTTGCACTATCATCGGCCAAGGTAATAACTTCTGGCACTTTAACATCACGCTCAAGTTCTATGATATCAAGAGAATCATCACTTCCACCAGCTTCTGCAAAACCAGCTGTGGAAGAAGGCTCTAGTGATTGATGAATGATGTCAGATTGCTCAAATGAGTATCTTTTCTGATTTAAATATTCAAATGAATTACCAACTGAAAGACTCTCCAAACTCTGATACTGAGGATTATACACAGTACCAAGTGGCTTCCTGAATTTTTCAGATGTACAGGAACCAAGAGCATAACTAGTGACAGTGTTCTTGCCAATTGGTTGTGAATTGCTAAAAGGAATATAAGATTCTCTCACAGAACATGGAACATAACTGCTGGATATAGATTTTTTTTCTTGAATGTCCATATTTGACAACCAAACTTGAGCATGCTTTGATGGTAACATTGGAGTTGACTTAGGGGAATTGCAATCAAGCTGACGTATTGAATTGAAGGAAGAAAATGATAGTGAATTTGAAGGAGAATGATCTGGCAAATTACTGAATACAAAAGATGGCAACTTGGACAGTCTTTGCTGTTCGGGACTCATCATAGGATAGGCGTCTTTTTCAGAGCAAGATTTCCGAGAACACACAGATTGTGCTGAACAGTTATTGCAGTTGAAGGAAGGAGAATCAGGAAAATATACTGGAGACCTTTCACCATCCAAAGAATGATCAGTAGTTGAAATTGGACAAGAAGGATGATAAACAGGACTGGAATGAAGAGAAAGTTGACCATGAGAAGAAGGAGAAGCGGTATCATTTATGTGTGTTGTTCTATCATTAGCAGTCAAAGTGGGAGTAGCACGCCTGTGATGAGAAGAGGATGCATCATCAAGAAGAGAGCCGTGAAGATGCAATGAATGTAGTTCTGTTGTCTGACTCTGGGTGCAAGTATCTTGTGAACTCTTCTCATCACACTTCATTACAGAATCACTGTGGTACAAGTAGTCATCTTCCAATTCCTTGTTCAGAGCAGAGGAGCTCCAACAGCTGTTGCCATTCTTTTCATAAATTGGTTTCATTTGATGTGAAGCACTTGGCATCACAGAAGCAGCTCCAGTTAAAGGAACATTACCTGGAACAGATGCAAATAAGGATCAAGAGAACAAGAGGTTACAAATGATTAGAAATTTAACCACCTTCAATAAAGGTATCTAAGCTAATTATGATGCAATGTTAATTTTCTTCACTAATTTGGTCTCCTTATGGTTAAATGATAGAAATCCTCATCTTAGACACATAAAATTGGAAGGATGTTACAAAACTAGCATACAGTTGCCAACATAAATGTTAAAGATCACAATACGCAAATAGGGTGTACAGAGTTAAAGAACTATTAAGTACAAACAGCATGGTCTAAACAGTAATCATAAGAATCTTAAATATGAAGGATTGTTTACCGAATTAATAGGTAAAAATTGAATATTGGTTTGTAATGTGTTTAGATGAGTCATGTGTAGGCAATAATTTTTTTTAAAACTGAGCTATAAGAATAACATCTTAATGTCAAACTCAAACTTCTCAGCAAAGTTGACCGGTGTGACGCTCCATGGTCTACGACCCAGGATTACCACAACTATAGAATTGTCAAATTTTAATGCAACACTTTAACCCTTCAGTGCCCACCAGTCTTTGGCTGACAAAAAGTGATCTCTGGAGGGCAACACCAAATTAAAAAATATCTGGGTCATTCAGTGTTCAAATGGCAGCTGTAGGAATAGCAGAAATTTTACTACCCCACTTCCCTATTTCTGTCCAGTTAAAATCTGTCCGTCAGCTATAGCCAACGGTTCCAAATATCAAGAATACCCACTGTTTCAAAATATTCAATAACAACATTTACAGTGTCCAATTTTCAGTTTCAGCAGCAAAATTTTTTATTCACCTGAAAAGATAGATATTGCCATGGCAAATATTTACATAAATATGAATCCTACAAAAAACATTTCAGACCATTTTTATGTATAATTACAATCTCTACAATTTTCACCAACAACATATGTGGTCTATCTATTGTAGTAACGTTATAAATTCCATAACCGTTTTTTTTTAATTATAACATTTTTTGCCTTGTTTTTGCTGTATCTCAGAAACTATGATTGATATTTTATATCTGATTAAACCACAATTTCTTGTACAATTATCCATAAGATGGACATTTAAATTCTAACAAGAATTTACATGGAAGTCAGTTACCAAACCAACATTACTTCAATCTGTCAAGAAACGACCCTTGGTTAAAAACATGGTAACAAATCTCTGATAGTTCCACTGGATTTGCAACACAAGAGACCATATTTGAGGCTGTTTAAAGCATGATAGGTAAAATATCAAATGAACTACAGCCAAGGAGTAATCCAAGATAGAAAAAAATTAGGGCAAGTCCCAATACATGATTTTTATTAAATATTTCATTTTCCTACATTGGAAATGACCAACATTTTGTTTCTCTGAAAATCAACATCATTTGATTTGAGCCTCATTTCCACCGGAGCCTCAATGTGAGTCATAATAGGCTCCCCTGTAGGGCGCAACAATCATTGATTCTGGTAGTTCGCATGGCCTTGCATGCAAAAATATTAGTCATGTCAAGATGAAACCAAGTACCTATTTCAATTGTGGCATATTCGCGTACTAGCGCAGGAGTAAAGAGTTGAAGCGTATCTTCGTAAATGTATTGTTATCTCTGTGCGTAATGGGGTAAAGAGACCACCTCACTTGCACAGGTGTTTGAGGTTTAGATGGCTTTGTATAATCCGGTGTGTTTTCCGAAAGCAATAAGCTTTTCACAGTAGGTTGGGTCAGTGAGTAGGCTTTGTAGGTTGCACGGGGGATTTAAGAATGCTTGTCAGGCTGCCGCGAGTGCGTTGCAATCCATCAATAAGTGTTTCACGTTGATAGCCACTTGGTGGCAACAGGGGCAAGGTGGCGCGTTTGGTCTTGTGTCGACATCCATCAGGTGGTTGCGAGTTATCCACATCCTGTTCACAAGCGGTTGATGAATATTTGGTCTTTTCTGTTAGTGAACTTTGTTTCCCATTCTCTAACTGAGGGATTGACATTTCATCCCATCGGTCCATCGGGATGTTAAATGGGAGTTGATGATAGGGAACCAGTCCTGGTAATGTATTGCAAAAAATTGTTCTATTTTGATTTGAGCCTCATTTCCACCGTAGCCTCAATGTGAGTCATAATAGGCTCCCCCATAGGGCGCGACCTTCGCTGATTCAGGTAAGTTTGCACAGCCTTGCGTGCAAAAATATTATTTTTGTCAAGATGAAGTCAGAACATATTTAAATTGTGGCATATTCGCAAAATAGCGCTTAAAAGAGAGTAAAGAATTAACGCAAATCTTCGTAAAATGTGTTTTATTACTGTGGGTAATGGGGTGGAGATCACCTCACAAGCACAGGTGTTTGGGGTTTTGACAGCTTCGTTTAGTCCGGTGTGTTTTTTCGAAAGCAATAAGCTTTTTACGGTAGGTTGGGTCAGTGAGTAGGCTTTGTAGGTTGCACGGGGGATTTAAGAACGCTCATCAGTCTGCCGCTGTAGTAGTGTATTGCATTTTATTGGTATGCTGTTCCAATTGTGATTTCTACTCTGCAATTGATTCTTTTTTATTCTAGGTTGTGCAGAGCAATTCCATAAGTGTTGTAAAGCTATCTGAAAAGTGGCAGTGATGTGTTATCACACTGATGTGTAGTACTATGGAATAGTGACTCTGAAGACGCATCCTGAGGTGAGCAGTGAGTCTTGCTCTGGTGGTTCCTTTGGAGTTGCTTGCTGTTCCATGCATAGTGATAAGTGCTTTTCCAACTCCTACATATCTGTCGGTGATTTAATAATTCTGGTGCAATGTTAGCTGATAGGTATTCTGAGGAACTTGTGTTATTTTAAAAAAGATTCATATGTAAGAAAAGTTTTGCATCATAATTGATTTTAATCTTATGGGTGCTATGGGCTAGAGATGACACTGCAAATACGGTTTATGTATGAAATGCAACTATAATGATGTATATTGCCTTCTGGTGCGATTTTCTGGCAGTTGGTTTGCTGTTCCTTGTGGTTGTAGGTTCTGGGATCCGGTGTTTTGCTGATAATGGCGGGTATCTTGTTGCAGCTTGCACAGGTTTCCGGTGCCTGCTGTCCTGGGTGGTTGCTGGCCGTCTCCAGAGGATTGGCATCTCTTCTGAGTGTGGATCTGCCTGACTGCCTCACCATCGGCTTGTCAGCTTTCCATCTCCTAGAAAGGTGATTAAATGCCTAAAGATACAGAAGATGTGTTGCAGATGGTGATCAAAATGCAAACCCTTGGTTGTAGGTCCTTCATTGGGTATATGCAAAAAGCTGACCTGAGCATGGGTCTGTTGTGTTGTGCTCATGTTATAATTGAACTTGGAAACTGTCAATTTTGTAGACCTTTTTCCCTCTTTTATAAAGTCTGGGGCATTTTACCTATTTATTGCCTATATTTGGTCATTTATGTGCAGTAGCATACTCGGCGCTGTTGCTGCCCACTGAGCACCTCAAGCTTGCAGCTACCCATGGTGCCTCACGTCTCCCCTTGGATAAGGTGATTGATTAGTCAATATTGCTGGACCATCTTTATATCCTAGCAAATGTCGGTGACTGTGGAGCTGTGCTCAAGTTGAATAATGTACTGGTATAAGCTGCAGTTATGTTGAGTATAATAGAATTACTACCTGATGGAACTGTTAGTGGTTGTATTTTAATGCTCAATGATGTATTGTGTATAAACTGTAAATGTGTTTGTATTTATTCAACCATGGCTGTTTGTAACATTGGTTGCCCATTGTGCCACCTCAGCTTGCCGCTTGCAGTAGCTGGTCGAGTCGTGGTCCTAGCCCTCCAGGAGTGCAGGACCAGGTAAGACTGCGCTGCCGGTGCTGAGGGATGTTGGTGCTTCCTAATGGTCAGGTTGATGGAACATGGCATAATAATGTATATACTTTGAAATGCATATATTCAATATAATAGCTGTGTGGTTTATTCAGTTGTGGTGGTATCTAAGTTTATATATCTTACTGTTAGTCAACTCTTTTCTAATGCAAGTAAAAGTTTTGTACTCCTATATTTTTGAATATATATGTACATATTGGAGCATATAAATTAGCTAATTTATATTGTGTCATAAAGGTAACAGAGGAATTTTCAATTTCTTCCCTTATTGCGCATTCATTTTTAGAAAAGGGAGTTTTTACTAATGTCTGATACCTTCTTGTTCTGCTTCTCATTCATTTGCAGCTGAGTTTCTGAACTTTCCCAGAAGTTCTGGTCTCAGCCTCCCTTTGTTTTTAGTGGCACAAGTTGCTATGTTTTAACTCAGAGTTTATAATAAAGGAGTATATATAAGAAAATCTTGTTTGCATTCTGTACCTGTCCCTGAAACTTGATAGAATAAAAGCACAGTTCTAGAGCCAATTGCCAGAGGAACCTGGAGATAACATATTAGTCTTGTGCTGTTATCCGGGCCAGACACTACTAAACCGCGAGTGCATTGAAATCTATCAGTAAGTGTTTCATGCTGATAGCCACATGGTGGCAACAGGAGCAAGGTGGCGCGTTTGGTCCTATGTTGACATCCATCATGTAGTTGTGAGTTATCCACGTGTGTCCCATGCACAACCGGTTGATGAACACTTGGGTCTTGTCTGTTGGTGAACTTAGTTTCCCATTCTCCGACTGGGGGTTTGACCAAAAGCATTTTTTGTCCACTCTGTTGCCACATTTCATCCCATTAGGATGTTATATGGGAGTTGATGATAGGGAACCAGTCCCGGTAATGTAATACAAAAAATTGTTCTAGGCGAGTTGGAGCCAGTTGAGCAAGCAAGTTTGCAAGTGTTTCCTGTTATTACCACGTGCCCGGGGCGCCAGCAGAATTCCACTGCCTGACCAGTCTCGGCTATCGCAGAGATCATGCTGCATTTTACATAGAACAGGGTCTTCATAGTGAGTAATTTAAGCTGGGTGAGGACACTCAGACTGTGAGAATACAATGTATTTGGGGAAGCGATGTGTTTTTGCAATGGAGATGGCTAGTTCGAGTGCGCCAAGCTCCGCAGAGAACAGGAAGGCCTCTTGTGAGAGGGTGGCCAAGAGTGGGGTGTCCCCGCACACAGCAGCGGCTCCCAATCCGTCAGCCGTTTTGGAGTCGTAAGTGTATATGTGGTAGTGCTCTAAGTATTTTTCCTCAAGTAGTCTTAGGAATTCCTGCTGGTACGCGTTGGTTGTGGAGTAGTTGCTTTAGGGTACATTTGCAGCTAGGTTGACCGGTGGTGGGTTGATCATCCATGTTGGTCTATTAATTTGAAGGATTCGTTAGGAAAATGAAGGTTTAATGGCTTTATGATGTTTAGCAAGGCCAGCAGGTTGTCCACACATAGGAAAAAACAGTGGGCATATATTTATTCAAGCCGCAAAAAGGCCCATATTGGATATGTTGGTGATGTGGCTGATTGCTGGGTTGTTGATTAGACTTAATCTTAAAATAGTTTTGTGGTGAAAGTATGTCTTGCTGGAGCGGAAGTGGAAGTTCGTTAGCAAGCACGTTAAGGGATTCGATTGGGGTGGGGCGGAACACGCCGGTTGTGATGCGCAAAGCATTGTTTGCAATAGTCGAGAGTAGTTTTGGCTGCAGAACCGTAGACAACGGCTCCATAGTCCATGTGCAATTGTATTATTGCTATGAACAGCGTCATTCCAGTGGCCATGTTGGCACCAAACTTCAGGGATGTTACCGAATGGATAAGTCCCGTCAACTTTTTGCATCGAGTTGCCAGGGCTGCGATGTGGGGTTGCCACGTTAGTTTAGGGTCCCACATAAGACCCAGGAATTCGATCTATTCTTCGTATGCTAAAATTGTGTTGTGCAGCGTTAGGGATGGTTTCAGGTGTAAACCAGACACAAAGGTAGAGTGCATGCTTTTAGTTTAGAGAGCGAGAATCTGAATCAGTTTAGGAGAGCCCAGTTCCTGACTAGGTTTAGGCACTTCTGAAGTTTATGTTGAATTGTTATGTTATGAATTGTTATTTATGTTGAATTGTTACGCATAGTGATGAGAGCAGTCTTCCGTCTTGGGGGAGAATGTCGGCTAACTGATCGATTCTGAGAATAAAAAAAAGCGACACTGAAGGCGCTTCCCTGTGGAAGCCCATTTCTTGCGAATATGACTGAGACTGAAACCACATGTTCTCTTCGGACAAAGGCCTGTCTAAAGTCTGACTAGTCGTACAAGTTGGTTGGTTGGTTGGTTGGGGAGTGGCGCTTACAGCCACTGAACTGGATGTTCAAGGCCTGCATGCATTTCAAGGTAGTCGACTAGGCGTGAGTTCATCATCCTTTCCGTAGTCTTACATAGGACTCTAGTTAGGGCAATGGGACTATAGTTATGCGGGTCGCTGTGACATTTTCCAAGTTTAAGTATTTGGATAATTATGGATTCCTGCCATTGATTGGGAAAGAACAAATTTGAATGCAACGTATTGAACATATTTATTAGGTGCTGGAGAGCGTTGTCATGAAGGTGTTTGAGCATATTGATGTGCACTCGGTTCGGCCCGGGTGAGGTTTCAAGCGTGTGGTTGATGGCATATTGTAGTTCATGGAGGGAGAAAGGTTTGTTGTAGAATTCTTCATTTGTTGAAGTGAAGTCGATATGCTCACTTTCTCATAAGATCTTTTCCAGTCGAAAAGCAGCCGTATAATTTGTTGTTTGCAATATTTGGTTAAAAGTCTGAGCTAGTTTGCCTGCAATGTCCGCGTATGAAGAATAGACAGTGTCTTCTCAGTCCGACAGTATGTGGATAGGTTGCTCGGGGTGACCTTGGATAAGTCTCATTTTCCCCAAACTGGAGAAAGAGGGGTGTTTTGATTGATTGTTTTAACTAATTTGGTCCAGCTTTCTCGCCTCTTCTCCACGCTAAGTTTGCGAACATGGCAGTTTTGCTTTCCCTGGCTACTCGAGTCCTGTGATAACGTGCGAGGCGGAAGGCCCCGTACATAATTTCATGCTGGTACCTCCGGGCACCACCAAGGTTTTGGGAAAAAGGTTGAGGGTAAATATTGGGGGATGCATGCGGCAGCTGCACTTAGGAATTTCTTGTATAGGAGTACGACAAGGAAGCGGTCTGAAATGTGTTCGGGAAGGCCCTCCACATCGTCCTATGTGACATGTGTCTAATTTTTCTTTCAGCTGACTTTCCGGTAGTTGAATCGAAGTTCCTGGGCGTCCGGATTGTTTGGTCGGTTAGTAAGGAGCGATATGATCACTGTCATGTGTTCAAGGCAGGACTTCCCAAACGAGTTGGGGAGCTTAAGTAGGGTAACTGATTGATAAATCGATGGCGGTTTCACTTTCGAGTGTGATCCGTGTGGGTTGTCCGTCGTTGAGAAGGACCAGGTTGCGAGTGTCTATGGTGTAGGCCATTATCACTTCCCTGGGGTCTGTTTTCACACATCCCTGCACTTTGTGGTAGCTGTTGAAGTCTCCAAGGAGGAGTACGAGATGATGCGGTTGGTTAAGCAGATCGGTCACCATTGAC
>SDVV010030932.1:0-11612 GCA_016164225.1 Gammarus roeselii
CTCCCATCTTGTTCTCCCCCCACCTCCCTAGGCATGTGTTAGGTTCACGGTCTAGACGGAGTCACGGCCCAGGCTCTCCCATCTTGTTCTCCCCCCACCTCCCTAGGCATGTGTTAGGTTCACGGTCTAGACGGAGTCACGGCCCAGGCTCTCCCATCTTGTTCTCCCCTGCCCCCCTCCCTAGGCACGTGTTAGGTTCACGGTCTAGACGGAGTCACGGGCCAGGCTCTCCCATCTTGTTCTCCCTTCACTCTCTCCCCTTTTTTCCTCATCCTCAGTTTGCATAACTTTTATTTATCTCATTTGCATTTTATGTTTAGTTAAAATTTCCTAAAATGTATCTCAAACTCCTTCTTAACAACTCTCCCGATAGTCATTGCACGCACACACACACACACACACACAATACACGTACACACCCTCACTAACAAACACACACTAACATACACATACACACCCGCACAGGCACATACACACCAAAACTGACTTTTCTCATTTCGGGCGGCTTTAAACAGTCTGTCTCCCTCATTCTTTCATGCAAGCATTTCTTCGACTTTCATTTTTTTCCATTCGTGTTGTTCGCATGCATAAGATTCCCTACACTGAGTGTGGATCTCATGCTTGGACTCCACATTTCCTTTCTCTTCTTCATCTTCAATCTCGGCAGGTTTTGGGGCGCATCGTCCCAGACACCTTAAGAACGACTGCGAATCCTTGGGCTCTGGGGTATGGCAGGTTGATTGTTAATCCTCTTTGCTGCCTCCCGGGGAATGCTGGGACCGTTTGACCTCAGCATCATTTGATTTCTGAGCCACTTGTGGCACTGGTGGCTACTTTAGACGTTCGCGGCGTAAAAAGGACATTGACCTTACGCAATAGTAATCCTAACTCTAGTCTAATAGAAGAAAAAGTCTATAACTTCATGCAGCACTGGATACTGGTATGAAGTTTGGCGCCCACTGACTTCAGGGCGCTAGGAAGCCTCGTCCCTCTAATCCAAACTAATCTACGCAACATTTGTATTACTTTCAAATATGTCTTTTTACTAATTTATCCCTCAAACAATCAACTATAGCCAGATCGATGCGAATTTCATTCACAAATGAAGGTCCGTTCAATCTGCTTCAATTATTGCTCAGGACTTTCGATTTCCGTTTAACGGAGATTGAAAGTTGCGTGCAATGGAAAATGTTTATTATGTCATAATTTCGCCTTAAATGGTAGGTTGTGGGCACAGCTCAGCACAAGAATACATGAGCATCAACCTCGTTGACCAAACCATATTTTTATGGTCGTGAGCGGTCTTTTTTAAGATATATGGTAGTCATGACGCCCGAACAGCTTGCATTAATTGAAACAAATTATGGTTTTTATTCAGTTTCAAGTGTTGTTTTACTTGCGTTCTTTTTATAATAATCCGTCAACATTGTTCAATGTAGAAGAGGATCATTCTCTTCAAACACGGTTTCACGGCAGCGGTGATCAGATCATCATTTACTAGGTAATTGAAATGCACGATTTACCGGCAGAAACTGTTCTTGGGTTATCCTGGCAAGAACTTGTTCCATGTCGTGAGTATAACTTGGTCACCCCCGAGAAAGAGGGTGACAAACGAGGCTGCTTATTTCTCGGGTGAAGAGTACAGGATCCCCATCCGAGGTGTAACTATACGGCATCCAGGAAGGAAACTCACCACACACTAACACAGCATGGTTGTTTTAAAGTGATTGAGGACTAATCTCAAGATTACCCACACTGAGTGTCCAGACCACGACTTCAAACTATTTATTTTTAAATAAAGTTTCAAATGATATGTTTTCTCTTCTCAAAGGTAGTTCGGTAGTTTGTAATTCGGATTCCATCTTGAAATAACAGAAACGTCAGCTTTCAAAAATATTCTGTATGACGTTTCCTCTTCTCACTGGCACTTGCTGGCATTATATTCGAGTGGATGGAATATTGTGACTGTTGTTAAGACTTATTCCTGCTAGCTTAGTATGGATACCAGTTTGTATGCGGTCAAGATATTTGCGAAGGTAACGTTCTTGGTCAACTGTCGAGTGTGAGAGTTGGGGCCGGATTGAGTGATTTCCATTAACAAATTATTCGCCCGGAGAGATCTAGAACCACTGTGGGTGACTTTAATGGGCAATAGGATATTGTTTAACCTACTCCATAAATCCATGTTCTCTGATCTTATATATTGGAAACATCTCTATTTGCAATGGGCTTAAGAAGCCCTGATTCATTATATTGTCAGATGATATCTAATTACGTCTCGCTCAACAGGTACCTGGCTCGCCTGGCGGTGTCTGACCTGCTATACCTCATCTTCAACATCCCGTTCTGCTTGGAAGATTTCGCCTTGACTTCGGACGGCTTGTTCGTGACCCCGTCGTCTGCCTTCTACTACGCTTATATAGCAGTGCCTATTGTAAATTTCTTCCTTACCCTTAGTGTATACATCATTGTGTGGTTATCCTACGATCGGTGGTTGGCGGTATGCAACCCACACAAATTCCCCACCAAGCAGAGTCTGCAGGTGGTCCACCGACGGTGTCTAGCCACGGTGCTCGTCACCTTCGTCATGTACGTGCCCAGTCCACTGCGACAGACCTACAACTGCCACGAGCTCGGCGAGGAACACCTTGACAGAGACTTCAGCCGTCGATGTTGCGTCCACGAAAGTCAGTACATGAGTCAAAAGTGGTTTTACTATTACGAGTTCGTCAGAGAGATCTACTCGCGCTTCCTGCCTGGAGTGCTCATCACCGCCTTCAACGTTGCTATCATTGTAACGCTACGTCTCGCCAAGAGAGGTAAGAAGCATCTGGTGAAGCAAGAAAAAGTCGTCCAGATGGAGATGGCCCCGCCTTCATTGTCCTCAAACAGTCAGATTGAGACCAAAGTAGCGGATGCCACGGGGCAGACCGACCTCTGCATTGGTATTCAATATGCCAGCCTGAACTGTTGCAGGGACGCGAATACGAGTCCGGTGCCACCCCTCGAGAGGATAGAGCTGGGGAGGGTTCCCATCAGCCCTAGAGAGCGAGACCCCACTGTCCTTTCTGCAGGAGGCGGCAGCGGAAGCAACCCTGGCTTCAGAGCGGAGGAATCTGAAGGAATAGCAGAGGACGGTTCATCAGATCCTCAGATCAGATCTCCGGAAAGAATCGTGAGACCTTGCAGTATCATACCGATATCACCAGAAAAGTCCAGCAGAAACTCCCAGTGTGTTCCTAAACCCAAGGGCAAGAGCAGATACGTCGTGGTGAACGAGACTCGCAACGACAGAGAGGTCTGCCTCGTCATCCTGTTACTTGCTATCACCGTTTTCTTCTATATATCATCCTTCCCAAGTGCTCTCTACAAGATAATACCGACACCTTCTAACAGCAAAAACAAGATGTATGGTGTTTTTCGCGCTGTGGCGGACGTTCTCGAAATTTCCGGACATGTTTTCAATTTTTGTCTCTACTTTTTGTTGAGCCCAGAGTTTCGCAGAACTTTGTTGTCGCTCTTGCCGTCCCTGAGTAGCATTCAGTCCATCGGTGAGAATCTTTGAAGCATTCCAGCTTTGAGTAATGCGTCCAGTCTGTGTTAATAGTTTCAGGTGGAGGTAGGAGAAAATAGCTGCAATACTCTTAACAGTGAGATGTGTAGGTAAACGTTGGCCCACACCTCGATAAGAAATGTCTCATGTGCTTCTTTACCAAACTCTGGAAATCAATGTTTGGCTGGCATTTTAGAACCTAAGTCGTGATTTTTCCATGTTATAATCTAATGAATACCTAGGAATAAGAAAGGTGCCTGACGTCATTTAACTACATACAAATTATTTTTTTAGACGAAGAAATATGAATTAAAAATATATGAATATTGCTGAAATAGCTCGTTCCGCTGGCTTATACGTTACCTGAAAGTCCTTCGTGAGGTCAATTGGAACTTCGTTGGTTTACAGAAAACTGATTCTTCGAAGATACGTTTTACGCTCAATTACATCGTCAGATTATTTTCAAGTGTACTATTTCATGATTAATTTGTGTTAGTGTGCGCATTTAATCAGTTCATTTGCAGTCGTCTGACCCAATTACTGCAGTGTATAAAGCAGCTTGCATTGCCATAACTGATTCGTTGCCATTTCTTCTTGTGTTATTTATGTATATATGAGTGTATCGTATATTCTAGGGCCTTATAAGATACCATAGTTGTGAGATAGAAGTTCCATGCGAGCGTCATTGTCGACCCATATTTATTGACGACGATGTACAATGAAGCCCGTGGAGTCCCCCAGTAAATGGTGTGAGGTACTAAGCGCTAAATATCAACCTTTGTATGCACATCTCATTTTGTTAGTAAACTTCGACGATTTATATCAGTCATCAGTTCAGTACTAACTCAGCAACGCATCCACGTCTTTAATACAATATTCTTTAGCAGGAAATGCTCAGTGTTGCTATACACATTGAATTTGTCTTTGAAATGTAGAGCGATTCTGATGTACTAGATTTGTGTCAATGGGGAGGAATTCCTCGACATCGGGATTCGCGCAAAACCGCTAAACTTCACATTGATGACCATGAGAATGTTAGATAAAAAATTATTGTTATTAAGAGGATCAATCTATTTTCGTCTCAAAATAATGTTAACGAAAAGCATAGACATAACTCTTCTTCAACTTGATAGGAAGACTAGAAGAGAGCAAAGCAATTGCTCATTCGACTCTCCTAACAAATTACAATTTGTCTGACTAGGTGAACATCATCAAATCTAGCAATCGATCATTTCTTTGGTAAGTATACGCTTAGACTGCCACTCCTTCCCCAACAACCGCCCGGTTTTACACAAAAAGGCAATCCCTACATTCATCCTTATAGCTCACATATACAAATCTTACGTGTAGTACCTTGCGTAATAGTAACGGATGTGTTGGTTTGCCTTCCATGTAATGTTCGGTGATTGAGCATGTCCAGGATTACTTTACTTTGTTGAAAAACTAGCCAGTAAGTGAAAGCTTATTGAAGTCTGTTTCTCCAATGTTTTGCATCCATAAAAGTCTATATGAAAATGTGTCACCATGTAATTCTTACAACGACATGTTAGAAATATTGCATGTAAACCATTAATTTTAAGAGCGGCGTCAGGGACCAAACTTAAGATTCTATTCGTTGTCATCGGTGACTTGAGAGTGTGGAAACTCTTGAGGATGATGTTCCTCAAAGAGATGTCCTCTTCTTGTACTTCAGAGTGTGGAAACTCTTGAGGATGATGTTCCTCAAAGAGATGTCCTCTTCTTGTACTTCAGAGTGTGGAAACTCTTGAGGATGATGTTCCTCGAAGAGATGTCCTCTTCTTGTACTTCCGAGTGTGGAAACTCTTGAGGATGATGTTCCTCAAAGAGATGTCCTCTTCTTGTACTTCAGAGTGTGGAAGTGTGGAAACTCTTGAGGATGATGTTCCTCAAAGAGATGTCCTCTTCTTGTACTTCAGAGTGTGGAAACTCTTGAGGATGATGTTCCTCAAAGAGATGTCCTCTTCTTGTACTTCAGAGTGTGGAAACTCTTGAGGATGATGTTCCTCAAAGAGATGTCCTCATCTTGTACGGCAAAATAAATACAGACAAGCTCTCATAATTCACGTCCCGCTGTTATTTTCTAATCTAATTGTCAACATGGACGAGACATTTGCTATAGAGGACTAAAATTAATTAGATTCCATGCACTTCCATACGGTGGTTGTAGATTTTGGGACTTACGAGGGATGATCTTTGGACTATTTGAAGGACTGGCTTTTTTACTCAGAATGATGACGGATTATATCAAATACAGTAGGCCTGTGTTTGCGCTATTTCTGCTTGTGCAGAAAGTACAAGATCCGATGCACCTTATAGAAGCATCTTACTTGGTGTTCAAGAGGGCAACAAGGGTTAGATGGTCTACATTGTGCACTCTTTATAAACCTGAACACAATAAAGGAGCCGAACATAGCGCATTATTACGGCATTGTGCACCCTTTATAAGCCTGAGCACAATGAAGGAGCAGAACATAGCGCATTATCACGCAGTGGCTCACCCAGGATATTTTGAAGGAAGACGCTCTCAGAAAAGTGGTGGTCCTTCTTAATAATCGTTTATGCTCACGCAAAATTTAATTGTGTTTATAGATAAAAAGAGGGGGGGAGGCATGGAATTTTGATGTTTGAGTGAATGGACGACGGTGTCCTTATGAAGATGAGGAATCGGGGCGGTCATCGTACAGCCAGTTGCGGTGCGTCAGTCTGTGTACTGCATTCTTTCAAGAGAGTTCTTCTGTGTAGAAGCAAGGACAGAGAAGCAGGCAGTGTTTGACCAGGATATTTTGAAGGATATTTATACCCAGGATATTTTGAACCCAGGATACTCAGAATATTTTGTGATGACTTATTTGAATAGTGTTGTATTTGATTTTGTGGAGTTTCCGCAGGTTGTTGTGTTGAGTGCCTGGATTACTACGTTCAGTCTGATTTTGGGCTTCGGTGCTAATGTCGTTTGTCTAAGGTTTGAACGTCACTCGTGAGTCATATCTCTAAAGCTCGTGATGTTAGGACAGGGGGGTATGAGAGTGTTGTTAAATGTTACATGCGAGTCGATGTGGTTTTGTTCACTGTTAACTGGTGTTATTACCGTGAGGGATGAGATGCTTGCTGTCGCATTCATCCTGACGTCTGCAGCCAGACTTCAAGTGAGATCAGATGAGGTCAGGCTGCATGAGCTGACGAATATTATAGGTAGTGATGGTTCAGGAATGTCATGCGAGAAGGTGTTGAAGAGTGAGGGGGAATGGACGGAGCCCTGGAGAACTCCATTTTGGGAAATGGCGTGTTTTTCACATCATGTTACTCTAGTCTAAGTGCGAATGTCTGTCCGAACGGAAATTAGCAACCCACTCGTGTGTTGAGTCGGTGAGAGGTTGGGGAGAAGCGTGCTTGTGGAGTACTATGTCCTGAAACGATGGTTGAGTGTGTTGAGTATTTTGGTCGGTGTGAGGTTGGTGAGCAGCGTGCTTGTGGAGTACTATGTCCTGAAACGATGGATGAGTGTGTTGAGTATTTTGGTCGGTGTGAGGTTGGTGAGCAGCGTGCTTGTGGAGTACTATGTCCTGAAACGATGGATGAGTGTGTTGAGTATTTTGGTCGGTGTGAGGTTGGTGAGCAGCGTGCTTGTGGAGTACTATGTCCTGAAACGATGGATGAGTGTGTTGAGTATTTTGGTCGGTGTGAGGTTGGTGAGCAGCGTGCTTGTGGAGTACTATGTCCTGAAACGATGGATGAGTGTGTTGAGTATTTTGGTCGGTGTGAGGTTGGTGAGCAGCGTGCTTGTGGAGTACTATGTCCTGAAACGATGGATGAGTGTGTTGAGTATTTTGGTCGGTGTGAGGTTGGTGAGCAGCGTGCTTGTGGAGTACTATGTCCTGAAACGATGGATGAGTGTGTTGAGTATTTTGGTCGGTGTGAGGTTGGTGAGAAGCGTGCTTGTGGAGTACTGTGTCCTGAAACGATGGATGAGTGTGTTGAGTATTTTGGTCAGTGTGAGGTTGGTGAGCAGCGTGCTTGTGAGTGCTGCTGAATTATCCGTGTAATGGGGTCTGAAAATATTGGATCGATCACATAGACGAACCTGACTCTACAGCGTTGTTGTACAGTGTTGGTGACAGCTTCAGTAGCTATGTATTGTGTTCTCTTGTAGTTATCTTGAAGTCTCACACTGTATGTGGAGGCTCGTTGTGGATTGGCAAACAAGTTGATAATTGATCTTTCTTTGGAGGGGGTCGGCGGACATGTCTTGCTTGACTGACCATCGACGATTCTGAGTAAGATGGGGGAAGATGAATATGACGTCAGGAGCGAGAGGTCTGTTGTGTTTGAGTTGAAAGGCTTACAAGCGGTTGTGCTCGGGTTATTTGAAGTGATCAGTGTGTCTAGTTGCTTAGTGAGGAGGACATTAACTCTTCGGTCAGTGCTTTGTGCGGAGAGCCAGCAGTCATCGTGGACGTTGAAATACCTAATGCGAAAGTGTTGGTGGTAGTATCCTGGTAGCCTACGTGAGGTGTGTACGGCTGTGGACATGAACTGGATGGAGTTATGTATGTTTCCAATAGAAGCCATTTTTTGTGGATTTATATGAGAACTGATTTCACCTTCAGTTTGTTGTGCAATAGAAGTTGCTCAAGAGCGTGTGTAGTTGTTTTAGCGAAGATGAGTCCACCATCACCGTTGTTAGCTGGAACAGTGGTGACATAGAGCGAAGATGAGTCCACCATCACCGTTGTTAGCTGGAACAGTGGTGACATAGAGCGAAGATGAGTCCACCATCACCGTTGTTAGCTGGAACAGTAGTGACATAGAGCGAAGATGAGTCCACCATCACCGTTGTTAGCTGGAACAGTGGTGACATAGAGCGAAGATGAGTCCACCATCACCGTTGTTAGCTGGAACAGTGGTGACATAGAGCGAAGATGAGTCCACCATCACCGTTGTTAGCTGGAACAGCGGTGACATAGTATTATGAATCAAGGAAACTTTGATGTCTTGGATTTTTGTGTGTGTTTAGTTTTCTGGAATAAGGCGATGTGAATGTGATGTCTGTTGACCAAATGCCTGAGTTCCATTTGATTTGACTAATGCCGTTAATGTTCCGTGGATCCACCCAAGGCGAGAGGGGTACTGGGCGTTGGTACGGGGAAAGGTGTTATTGTTGAAGTCTGTATTACTGTTGGGCGCTGGGTGGCAGTTGATGCATTGCCACCTATGTGAATCATTTATATCCAAATGATCTGGTTGTGGACATCAGAACAATGCTTTCAGACCAACGCGACGCATGTATGAGCCACCGCAGTTATGACGTGAGTAAATACTGGAACCAGGTTTGGATTTTATGTCCCTGGTTTGGAGAAGTGAAGGGGAAGAAACGTCGGTGGTTGTCCTCATCCCCTTAGGGAAAAAACAGTGAATATGTGTTGTGGTTGTTTGTCGGTGGGCCTGAGGCCCAATCAGCACACTTGCCGCGTCCACGCCGAGGCCGTGCGACGATGATCTGCCCGACGTTCGTAGGTTCCCTCATTGTACGGCAGCTCCATCGCTGGATGGTAAAGACAAATTTTAAACAACGTCGTTCTCAGAGTACAACGAAAATGAGCATGGATACTACACCATTAGGAGACTGCTATTAGGAGACTGCCATTAGGAGACTGCCATTAGGAGACTGCCATTAAGAGACTGCCATCAGGAGACTGCCATTAGGAGACTCATTATGGGACTGCCATTAGTAGACTGCCATTAGGAGACTGCTATCAGGAGACTACCATTAGGAGACTGCCATTAGGAGACAGCCATTAGGAGACTACCATTAGGAGACTGCTATTAGGAGACTGCCATTAGGAGACTGCCATTAGGAGACTCGTAAGGGGACTGTCACTAGGAGACTTGAGAGCTGTTCAGCTGACGCGCTGCTTCGCACCTGGCAGCTTTGTTCGCGAGCTCGCCCCTTATTTTCCACCAAACTGTTCACAGTGTAAGCGGAAATACAATATCTTTTCATCAAAAGCTTCGAAGAGTTTACAAAAATACTGTATCTTTTCGCCAAATTCCTCACTGTGATGGCAACGATACTGTATCTTTTCATCAAACTCCTCGCTGTGTGGGCAAAAATTATCTATCTCTTAACCAAACTCTTCAAATTGATGACCAAGACACTGTATCTTTTCACCCAAACGCTTTACATTGTTCGCAAAGATATTGTATCTTTTCAAAAAACTTCTCACTGTGTTGGCAAAAATATTGTATCTTTTCACCAAACTCTTCGCAGTGCAAGCGAAGATAGCATAGTATTGGCAGAGACAGTATCTTTTCACCAAGCTAATCACTGTATCGGCCACGATAATCTATCTTTTAACCAAACTCTTCCCTGTGTTGGCAAAGATACGTATCTTTTCATTAAACACCTCGCAGTGTTGGCAAAAGATAATGTATCTTTTTACCAAGCACCTCACAGTATTGGCATAGATACCGTATCTTTTTAACAAGCTCCTCACAGTGTTGACAGAGATAATGTACCCTTTTTCCAAGCTCCTCGCAGTGTTGGCAAATATAATGTTGCTTTTTTACCAAGCTCCTCACAGTGTTGGCAAATATACTGTATCTTTTTACCAGCTCCTCACAGTGTTGGCAAAAATAATGTTGATTTTTTCCAAGCTCCTTACAGTGTTGGCAAAGATACTGTATTTTTTTACTAAGCTCCTCACAGTAAAGGCTAAGATACCATATCTTTTTACCAAGCTCCTCACAGTGATGGCAATGATACTGTATATTCTTCACCAAGCTCCTCACAGTGTTGGCAATGATACTGTATATTCTTCACCAAGCTCCTCACAGTGTTGGCAAAGATAATGTAAATTTCTCACCAAACTCGTCACTGTGTTGGGAAAGATTATGTATATTTTTCACCAAACCCGTCACAGTTTGGCGAAGACACTGTGTCGTTTTCCAATTACTGTGTCCCAATTCATTACCTTCAAAATGGAGAGAGTATTTTTAAGAGGTATCTAGATACACTATCGCGCTCATCACTGACTCTTCGTGTCAGAGAAGCAATCCTCGTGGATTTGCCCCGCGACTAATGATGAGGGGAGCCGCAGGGAGAGCCCCCCCGCGGCTGCCCTCACTAACAAAAGTATGTCTAGGCTTGATGTTGCGCTTTTATGTGTCCTGGCCCCACATTTGGTTGTGGGGGGCAAAACAAACCAGATTAAGAACATCGTGATTCTCTCTCTTTTGAATAACATAGAAAGGAATAATCAAAATATTGGACTTTCTTCTTGTGTTCCGACATAACTCGATTAATTTATTTGAGAAATAAATGAATTCTAGAAGTTGATTCATATTCCCCTTTATACCCATGTTTTGCCCCCCTAGACATAACGCGGGTCCAATCAAATAAGAAATAAATGAGACCTCAGTGTACTGTAAGCTGGCTGCTCACATAGGGTCGTTCTAAATGCCCCTCGTTGGGCGTAAAATGTATAAGTAATTAAAATACGACGTACCGAATAGATCATGTATGTATAATAGGACGAACACGGAGTGTCTTCACGATGCAACGCAAAATATGCACGGTGAATAGCGTTGCTTTTATTCGTTATTTTGCATGAATGAAAATCCATGATATATATTAGGTGTCATACGTCGAAGATTTGATCAATCAATAGACACGCTTTTGACAAGTCCAATTCAACTCTAATATTTTGAATTCCTAATCATATTCCTGTGCCCGTATCTTTGATATCCCAATTCTACTCTCGCATTCCTGATTCCATGTTCTCGTTTCCGGTGCCCTCATCGCTGATGTTCTGCCGTGCACACACGCAACACTGCTGTTCCCAGTGCACACACGCAACACTGCTGTTCCCAATGCACTCATCGCTGATGTTCTGCCATGCACACACGCAACACTGCTGTTCCCAGTGCCCTCATCGCTGATGTTCTGCCATGCACACACGCAACACTGCTGTTCCCAGTGCCCTCATCGCTGATGTTCTGCCATGCACACACGCAACACTGCTGTTCCCAGTGCCCTCAT
>SDVV010030933.1:0-11612 GCA_016164225.1 Gammarus roeselii
ATATATAGAGAGAGAGAGAGAGAGAGAGAGAGAGAGAGAGAGAGAAATGTTTTCATGTTTTCAAAATGGTGAGTGTTTCTTTTGGATTCTCTTCCGAAATCGATAAGCTGATGTCATTGCCGCTATGGACCAGCTAATCATTGTAGGTGGTAAGACGATGAAAAATGATCGGTATTTGACATAGTTAGACAGCAGACGAACAAAAATTAGTTCGGTGTATTTCAAGTACGGAAAAAGTACGGTATTCGAACATATATCCTTACATTTTGTCGGAATAAAAATTTAGAAATTCGGTGAAAAAACAGAGTAAATGTGATTATCCAGTGATGTAATACACCAAACAATTTCCGCTTGAACAACGTTTTTTTTTCAATTTTAAACAACGGAAATTCCGACGGAAAATTATCCGAAATGATCTTTTGTTTCACATGCTTTTTTTAACAGTGTACGGGTCTAAACATCCCGCTGTGCCGAATGAGGCTGCCTAGGGCTAGTTGAGTCGTATTCGAGGTTATGAAGGATGCTGTTAGATACACGCTTATGATGTGGCGACTGCTCCACGCTCGATCACATTTGGGGACAGTAGGTCATGAAGTCCCTACATACAAGTGGATGCACTTCTTCTACAGTGGGGCTCGTTCAACGTGAATAGGATCCTGTAGTCCACGTTGTTGAAACCTTGAAGGGTATCAGTGGGTTGTTCAATAGGCCTCCTTTTCACTAGGTTGCAAACCAGGAGGGAAGCGGGTCCTATAGTATGCACCATATCTAGTCGTATAGGTTCTTGGACCTATACGACCCAAACTGGACAACATACTCCAGAGGTGGTCTGTCTAGGGTGTTGCAGAGAGTTAGGATTTTTTCCTGGTTTCAGTAATTTGAACTGTGTTTGTTGTACTCCAGGATTTTGTTGTAATTTTCTTTACTTAGCGGTAGGGCAAAGAAACTCAGGACGCTACTGATGTTGGTGTTCGGATCTTGCGCGTTGCCTCCTAGTTTGGTGTCAGGCGCAAGCTTGAAATTTATGAGTGGAATGAGAAACAGGAGTGGGATGAGGGCTAATTCTTTTGGATCCCGCTTCTGACATCGGCCCAGGATGAGTTTTTAAGAGCCCCGCAATACCTATGCTTGCGTTAGTCAGGTCTCTTTGGTCCTTTTCGGTTGCTCTGACAAGCCTTAGCTACTCGACGTTCTTCATTTCGACGCGGTCATCAGATCATCCTGTTCAATGGTCTATCAAACTCATCATGAGGGTCCTAAAACACTGTTTTACCTTGGGTTGTCTCCGCGAAGTATATCCAATGACGAGCGAAAATTTGGTTACGTCTATGGATCAATATAATTCATAAACAAAAATTCATCTCAAAGCATTTTAATTCTGGAAAAAAAAAACGAAATTCATCTAGATGCTTGATTCATGTATAATACCGTATTAGAATTCAATTTCTTGTCTCTACATTTGTTGAAAAAAATGTTGGTTCCTCTGTTGTTAACCATCCATTTACAGTTTTTCTTCGGATCCTGTACACCAATTTCACTTCTGTACCAGATCAGTGGTCAAATGGTCCTCTCCTCACAATTGCTTTTCATTGGAAGTTGTCGCTTTCAATGAAAGCCTACCTGACCCCGACTGATCATAAACCAGCCCATAAACGTCCTAGCTCAAACATTGTACTGGGAACGAAGAATCGCAATGGGTTGTGTGACTAAGGAAATTGCAATGCACGTCCTCTCCTTGTGTCAGAAAAAATCCGCTGCACCAAATCCTTTATTTTTATTCAGTTTGCAGCTTTGATTCATATGGTGTTTGTACAACATTGGAAACATTTTCGTGTAATCGGTTTGCTTGCAAATTAATAAATAAATTTGTTTGCGAAGTTTGTCCAAGAGGGATCGATCATTTACAAAAAGGAAGGCAGGAGGTCGCCCTGATATCTTTTAAACTATCCGAAGATGGCTTGTTGGAGATTTAAAATACGTTATGGGTTTGCAATAATATAACTTGTTGCTAGTTGGATGAGGAATCAGAATGTGGTTTAGTCGGTATTTCTTAGAGATTCCTCTACAGAAACGCTGGTTACCAGATCGTATTCTAAGGAGATTATCACATCCCAGAAAATACTACCCCTATTGTATTCCACTACCATGATTTTAAAGGAGTTTAGTTTACAAAATCGACCAGCCTGACTCCCTCGAAATTTGTGGTTGGGTTTTCACTAATAACAGAAGTTAGAGTGTCTTGTGATCCCGGCGATCTTGATAATGACTAACTGCGCATAGGTAGTGCTTGGTATCTGGTCAAACGAGGGGTCGGTATAAACGGAGTGCTGGTACCATTTTGTAGGTACCCACGGTGTCTTCACAATGACCTCATGCTTAGCTAACGTCGATAGTGCGGCGAGTGGAACTGAGGAGGTTTCGCCTTTCCACGTCTAATGGAGCGGTCGTTTCTGTCCGAATGTTTAATGATAGACATTAAACGATGATCACCTAAATAAATAACAGAGGGACACGTTGTTTCTTCTCCTCTCCCACATTTCTTTCATAGCCTCGAAAAGCTTCCAGTATATTGGATTGTAGTTAGATTCAACTTATGAGGCGGATTCATTCTCTTTGTCCAGCATATTGGGCCAAAAGCGCGAGCTCTAAATTGCTTCCAAATTGCTGTTTTCCAGGACACTTGATTCTCCTTATTGGTTCCGTTGCAGCAGATAATTGGACTAGATTAGGCAAAGGGAATTGAAATAAAAACATACAATTAGTACCTGTTTGGCAGGAGGATGTAATCTGTTGCACAGGAGACGAAAATGCATAAATGAACTTTAAGTTGGTAAATGCTGTTCTAATAATACACCCTCTGCTATCGTTTGATAATTAAAATATGTTAAAATGATGCCACCCCCAAACGAAAGTAAGTAATTATCACTCTAACTTGACCTATCCTTTGTAACATGGTGAAATTCAAATACTTTTTGAGAACGAATAATCATTTCGCATCCTCAGTAATGATTAATTTTTAACGAATTATCATACGCTACTAAACCCCGAAACATTCGCTCAACAGCTTTACACGTGAAAACAATTAAACATTGATGAGTTCAGGTCAATTTAAAAGTTACTCTGTAAATTACTGTGGTACAGTGGTAATGGGGGAGGGATTCCTACCTTTCCGAGGTAGGAATCCCTCCTCCCCGTTGTTCTCGTTGTTCTCAATATATTAAGTTGAAACTGTATTATTCAGCGTTATGGTGCGATAAATTATTATTCCAATGTTTTTAGACTTGCGCAGCATAATTGACTTCAATAATCAGTCTCGGAGGATGTTTTGGCTTATCGGCTCCAAACGCAAAGATGATCGTGCTGTGGAACAAGATAAAGGTACTATCTCTCTATCCGTTCTCATAAACCATCACTTGGTTCAAATCCTCCATATCGCGTCTCAATAACAATCCCAATATGAGCTGCTTATCGATATTAAGATGATTCAGATGATACTGTTCGCGACTCATTTGTTAGATCAAGAAAATGGCCTTCAATCGGCTTTTCAAGTTGCGCACACTTCAAAACAGGGAGGCCTCGTTCAGCAAAACACCTCCGGTAACACAGATGAGCTAGACACTTAAAATTGCAACTTTGCGCCACCGATCGGTAGTATAACTACATTCTATCGTGTTCTCATACCTAGGCGCTATGTCGTTGTCAACAGAATCAGTCGAAACAGTGGACCCATTTATTTTGTTCTGTGTTTTGTAGCCTTCGGGGGGTACAAACAACTGCAATGGCATACTTTATATTAACTGCCCCATTCCTATTCTTCACTTTTCGACGAACAATTTATATTTTGTTAGCCACATAGGCTTGACCCAGACATCGTCAACGCCATGACTGGTGTGGGGTCGAGTGAATAATGTTGCTTCAGGCTGGGCACTTTCTGGTTTCATTACTTGGAAGAAACATGCAGCTAAACCCATTATAAAGTATTGTGCCAGCAGCTTATACGTTGAGTTGAAAAAGGTGAGGTAGGGTCAGTCAAATTCGTTTATGTCGAGCACGATTTGGTAATATTAGACGTGGATTTGTTAAGCATTAAATGAAAACGTAAATAAAACAGTTCACGGAACTATTCCTAAACGCATGCTAATTTTGATCTTCGTAAATCTGACTATAGCGATTGCATTAAGAAGCAGCAAATGAGTCAAAACAGCTAGTTCCACGACACTAACGTTAGTGTCGTGCTCTAAACTCAAGACATGTCACCTCGGTCGGCGACCTGCCCATCGGTAGCTGTGACGTCAGTTGTGGGCTTTGCCGAACTGCCGTGATTGGCGCTCAGGCCGATCTGATCAGTCATTGAAGTGAAAACCAGTTTCATTATGGAGGTATCGTGACATGTTGATACGTTACAATTGGAAACAATAATATGAATGTTTATTATGGAAAATAAATTAATACTGTATTTAGTCTTGTCCAAAGAGGCCTCCGTGGCCGAGTGGTGAGCGTATCCGACTGCAGTATCAGCCACTGGTGCTGCACGTCGCGAGTTCAAGCCTCGGCATGGACACATCGGTCTTGTGACGGGAAGACTGGGCGTTTCCCCCCTCTGTGTCAGCCTAACTTAGCCACCCTCATAACTAGGGGGAAACAGCTGTATGTCTATGCATACATACATAAGTCTTGCTTGAAAAAAAATACTATTCTGTCACATATTAAAAATTATGATTGAAGGGCGAATTATAGTAGTACCGTAAAACCTTACCACGGTGCCAGTTGTATTTGCATAACAGTTTTTCTTTAAATTCATACAGACAAAACCCTACGTATTTGATTCCCTTACGCTACAGGTTCATGTCACTCATAAATTAATTTTATAGATTGGAGGATAAATTGTTCCGTATTTTTCGAAGATTATGTTTCGGACGGACAATGTATATCATCTTTCCTTATGAACGGTTTGATCCACTTTCTCTTCATGTTAGATTTTTTTTTAATTGCCGTTATTGATGTTCTATTAGCTAGATTTTGAACCAGTGTTATTGGTGTTCCATTAGCACGATTTCAAACCAGTGTTATTAGTGTTCCATTAGCACGATTTCAAACAAGAATTATTTGTGTTCTATTAGCTCGATTTCAAACCAGTGTTATTGGTGTTCCATTAGCACGATTTCAAACAAGTGTTATTGGTGTTCTATTAGCTCGATTTCAAACCAGTGTTATTGGTGTTCCATTAGCACGATTTCAAACCAGTGTTATTAGTGTTCTATTAGCTAGATTTATAACCAGTGTTATTCGTGTCATATTAGCTCGATTTTTAAAGTGGTATTAGTGTTACATGAGCTCGATTTCTATCTTTACTCACTTTATCTTTATTTCGGCTGTATTACCAGACTGTACTTTATTAATGTAATTGAGTGTATGAGCATACCGAATGTGAACATTTAGCTGCATAATTATAATTGGAAAACGTATTTCCGCACTGTTAGGATACCTCTGCATAAGTATAACTTGAAAACGTAACTCCGCCCTGTTAGGATACCTCTGTTAGGATGCAGCACTATTAGGATGCTGCTTTTGTTTATTCATCTTATATTATAGCTGTGCATGTGTTACCTGTCTGTCTAAAACTGTATTTAAGATGTTATTAGTATTCCAAGTTTCAACACTCTCAAATCTGGCCGGTCTTTGTAACAGAACCACAACCCGCATGAATTAATTCCGTTCTAAAGTGCATCCGACAATAACGGGCATTCAACTCACTCATATTTGTATTAATCCCGTTTTAATTCCGTTTCCGAATCGTCTATACAACCGTCAACACCAGCATGTTTGAATTCCGTTTAAATTCTGCTTTCGAATCGTCGATATAATTGTCACTCCCCGAATCTAATTATAGGTAGTACATTCATATCTGCTATCTACAAGAAACCAGTTAATCTTATTATTCACATATCTGCTGTTTACAAGGATAAAGAACATAGCACTTTGTCTTTGAGTTCACAGTTTGTAGCTGCTCACTCAACAAGTTCAAGATGACTCGTGCGGCGAAACTAGAATGTGTAACCTGCCGCCAATCGTACACTCCCGAACTAATGTATGGTGGTAGCTCTTCTATGCAAATGCGTAATACGCCTACAAACGGAGAGTGCAAAATAGCGAGCTGTAAATTCTGTCAACATGCCGAAGAGATTAAACAACTGAAAGCACAGTTAAGTCATGCTTCTGGTGGCCCACCCAACGCAGATGCAGTTAATGCCGATGCAAGGCTGCTAGCTGTTGAATTAGAACTAAAAAGCGTGCAGCAACAATTTGGCGAACTCATAGATGTGATAAGTTACGAAATAGAAGCAATACAAGAGATTGCTAAAACTACCCTGTGTCGAGTAAATGAACTCCAGTGCATTTAGACTCGGAACTTGCAAAGAAACTAACAGTTCTAGACTCAAAGACCAACGACCGTATCAAATCGATAGAAAATAGGTCAACAGTGCTGAGACACTCTACACAACTGTAGTAAACAGGCGGCAGGCAGTCAGTGGCAAAGTATCACAAGTCAGTCCACAGTCCTGCCACACCCGAATTGATACCAGCAACTAAAAATACTCGGTAAACCAGACTTGAAAATGGACGATATTGAAGGAATAATCAAAAAGGAAAACATACCTTCTTCTAAACCAATCATACTACAAGTCGGGGCAGAAGACGAAACATGGGTAAGGTCAAAAGATCGCACTCGAACATCCATGTCACTGGCATCCTGCCCCAATCCAAACGAAGATAGATACAAATAGAGCAAGATGATATTTCTAAACAATCGCATAGCATCGTTTTGCATAGCACAACAAATCTCATTCTCGGACCATTGGAAAACGATGATCAACCTCAAAAACTATGAATTTGATAGAATCACCAACATGGCACGCATAAACACGTCTGGGCTTGATACCCTCGAAAGCATCCTTCAGAATATTAGTGCTGGCCTTGTCACCGAAATTAAATCAAAAAACTTTTTCGACGCTAAACACAAGACTCCGCCGTTACTGCCCAACGGAATGAGTCAACAGCCACCGCCAGAACAATTAGCAATCACGGACCCTGCGGTAACGATAGAGGAACAACCCACAAAAACAGTTTCACCACTATCAAAAGAGTCCAACGAAGTAACACAGCAGCCCCCGACCGCAGCCGAAGAGTTTGTGGCAGGATTTCGAGCCAAAATACTCTCAAATGTTACTATGTAAACTCTAGAAATCTCCGAGACAAAATGGACAAATTGGGAATCCTCGCAATTAACGATGTGATCGACATAATAGCCATCACAGAATCGTGGATGAAATCAAGCACCAGAAATTATCAGGGCGAATTCACACTCCCGGGTTTTTCCTATTTCACAAAGATGGACTAGGCCGTGAGGGTGGAGGAGTATTGTTTCTCGTGAAAAATACTCTACAAATAATAGAAGTCCCTATTCCAAGCAGCAGACACGACATAGTTTCAATTCAAGTAGTCGGTAAACATACAAAGTGTCAAATCACACTAGTTTATCGTCCTCCCAAGAGCATCGTCGCAGATGATATCGATCTTTACAACACCCTCGTCGATGTGGTCAGAACACAAAACAGTATAGTACTTAAAGACTTCAATATTCCCGACATCTATTGGAAAACAGAAGAATGTACGGCCACTGGTCAACGCCGGTTTTGCTGACGATAAGTTTATGACCCAAATGGTAAAGACACCTACAGGAGGTAGCAATATTCTTGATCTTATTTTCAGTGCAAGCGACTCTCATGTCACGAACGTCGAAGTGGGCAAACCCCTCGGAAATAGCGACCACAACTGTATTCGTTTCACGATTGAGCTCAAGTTGATAACGTCAACTAACTGCAAAAAAGTACCTAACTTTAGATTAGCAAACTTTGATAGCTTAAGAGAGGCAATGGCGTCCGCAGATATAACCCTCGGACATGATGTCAATCAATCGGTAAACAATTTTTTGAGTGCACTTCAAAATAATGAAAATGACAATGTCCCTCGCAAAAACAGGCGAACAGCAGTCAATCAGCCTAAGTACTAGAAAGGAGAGTTGCAGCGCCTTCAGTCGCCCAAGAAAGCGGAACACTCGAATAAACAGAAACACTCACACGACGATGCAAAATCAGCTGACGGATTTTTAGGACGGTCCAAAAACCTAAGAAAAAAGATTACGAAAATGAATTTGCGACCAACGCCCAAACTAATCCGAAACAATTTTTCAGTTATAAATCAAGCAAAAAAACTCAAGATCTGTAATTGGCCCTCTTGAAAATGATATCGGTGAGCTAGAAACTGATGACACTAAAATGAGCGTCCTGCTCAACCAATTTTTCTGTTCTGTATTTACGTTAGAGAATGCGGATATTCCTAACCCTGAGGATATCATAGCGCAAAGACAAATGAAGCCCTCAGCACAGTGAACTTTACCCCTGCCGAAGTTATCAAATATATAGAAAATTTGGAAGTTGCAAAATCTCCCGGTCCAGACCAAGTTCATCCCAAAATACTGAAAGAGACTAGGAACGAAATTGCGGAACATCTAGCAAACATTTTCACCCAGTCTCTCACAAATGGCACCTGCCCCTCTCAATAGAAAGAGGCCAACGTCACCCCAATTTTCAAAAGAGGGGACAAAAAGTGTCCCGGAAATTGCCGTCCAATAAGTCTCACTTCAGTCATAGGCAAATTGATGGAAAGTTCTATCACGGATAAAATTACAGCATTCTTAGGATTAAATCAGTTAATAGTTAACTCTCGGCATGGCTTCAGACGCAATCGTTCATTTCTTACTAACCTGCTGTTTTTTTTCATGAATACAATTGAATTTTACGACGCGAAATCTCCGATCGACATCATTTACCTTGACTTTCGAAGGGCTTTCGACCATGTTTCCCACAAACGTTTGGTTAGTAAATTGCACAGCATCGGCAATCGAGGTGAACTCAATAACTGGATAAAATGCTGGCTCACGGATAGACGGCAGCGAGTCGTACTCAATGGAGCTTTCTCCAATTAGGGTAAAGTTACAAGCGGCGTGCCCCAAGGATCTGTGTTAGGTCCAGTTCTCTTCATAATATTCATAAACGATCTCGACAGCAACGTACTCTCGAACATTACTAAGTTTGCAGACGATGCCAAGCTAAAAGGAAAAGTGCAAACCAAAATCAAGTGTGATCAGATCCAATCAGACTTGAACAAAATTGTTGAATGGTCAGAAAAGTGGCAAATGAAATTCAATATCGACATGTGCAAAATTATGCACATTGGTCACCAAAACCCTTCACACGAATATTCAATGTCCGGAAACAAACTGATACCCGTCACCGAAGAGAGAGATCTAGGTGTCATAATCAGTAACGACATGAGAAACAACCAAGTAATGTAAAAATGCAGCTAAAAAAGGCAATAAAATGTTTGGCATGATATCCCGCACAATCTCGTACGAGAGCAGAAATAGTATTCGCAAGTTATACACTGCCTTTGTTAGACCGCACCTTGAGTATTCCGTCCAATTCTGGTCCCCATACCTCAGGAAAGACATTATTAAATTAGAGAAGGTCCAACGAAGAGCTACCAAACCAATCCCTTCGCTGCGCAATAAATCGTACGAAGAGAGACTGCGCGAACTCAACCTTTATACGCTAGAGAAACGTAGAGTCAGAGGTGACATGACAAAAAGGGGGAAGGTTATGAAGGGTAGAGAAAACGTCGAGCGAGCAAGCCTTTTCACTTTTGATGCGAACGGAGTGACCAGGAATAATGGATACAAAATTGTTGGCAAGCGTTTCACACTCGATATTACGCGTAATTTCTTCTCGTATAGGATTGTCGAAGATTGGAACAGACTTCCCGCGGAAGTTGTGAACAGCGACACAATCGAAACATTTAAGTCACGACTCGATAAATTTTATCAGCACTTTCACCAGTATATTTCTGAAAAATGGTGTTCGGCATTGACACCCATACGGTTAGATTGATGCCAGGCACTGGCACTAGCACGGTAAATAAGGTGCCCGGCATTGGAACCTGCTCGTTGAATTTCGGTGTTCGAGAAATGAAACTGTACAATTTCAGATCAACACCGTGGGTGTTGATCTGGTCGGTGGTTTATCTTCAGGTGCTGATTTGAGTTGTTTCGAGAATCATTGTTAAAAGTTATTTCCTTCAACAAACTTTCCCTTTCTTGATCTATTAGAACAGAAAATACAACGACACAAGATGCTATCTTTGACGTTCTACTTCAGAAATTACCTTCTTACTATCATAAGGCAACCCAGTTTGGGCCAAAAGCTCTGCTATTGTTTTCTTACACTTGTAAACACTTGTGACCCTATTCGGTTTGTTATGATTGTAACATGATCGCGCGCAGTTGTATTTCAGTTACTTCGACTCGTACTGACGTATATCGTCCAAATGTCAGCAACCAACTTGAATTGTACAAAAGGCGGATCACCAGTCCCTTCTGCAGCTACAAGCCCATGGTCTGTAGATTCAAATCCTATTGAGATGGAAATAAAAAGTTCAGCAAGTTTGTATGCGCAGAGCTATTTGTTTCGTCTTCTCACGGTGTTTATTAACTGATGTATCATATCATGTTGCACACAAATATTACATACCCCTTATTTTCTCATGATCTTAGTTGTGTACTTATTTAACCGATCCGCCACCTGTTTGCAATTGCTTATCATACAAATTTAACTTAATGCTTTCTCAAAATTGTTGTTGTAACAATTTGAATTATAAATTACATAAACAAAACGTTATATGCTGTGAATGAACTTAATTATTTAAAATGGTTCCTAATATCATGAAAGATTGTATCTCTTTTCACACTTGCCATATTTCCTCAGCGAGAAGAGGCAGCAAGCAAGAGCGAGAGCAAGCTTCATCGCTGCAAAGGGCTTCTTGGAGCGGACCGGTTTATGACGCAGCTTTATTGCCTGCCTCTGAGGCTCTCAACTTGTGGCGAGGAATGAAACTCGAAGCGGCTGTTGGGGCAAACAAAGAGTGTAGGTCTGGGCAGACATTCAACATACACACAAATAACAATGATTGAATGTTTAGTTTAACCAAATCATCACAATGATTAATTGCTTAATTCATTGCCCACGAATAAAAAAAAATCCCCTTGATTTAAATTTATTAAAAGAAAATTACAAAAACTTACAAATGCAACGATTCAAAATAGTTGTTCTTAAAGTTATACGCATTCAAATGGAGGGTCTAAGTTCCCAGATACGTACATCATGACATCGTCAAGATGTTGAAGTAACTCATATCGTGCTAACTTAAGGTTTAGGACACAACAATCGATAAACCCGCTCCAATAATTAAGATATGTGTGGCCTAAGTAAAACTATTACGAACAGCTGAATCAATTGAACTGTGTAATAATAGGTCTCCTAACGATGTATGGTTGCTACAGCGTGCGTGGTATTTCATAGGAATGTTGTGGGGAGACATGAGACGGAAAGCTGCTCTTTCTATGGAACGGGAATATTCGATTGTTTCACATGCTTGTTATCACACCAAAACAATACTACAGGATGTATAGGACACTTGATCACAATAATTTTATATAT
>SDVV010030934.1:0-11612 GCA_016164225.1 Gammarus roeselii
GGGGGGTCAAAGAAAGAAAGCAGTTGTCTGGATGGAACACATGAATCGGCCAAACATCTCTTCAAAATTCTAACGCCCACCTCAAACATGGCCCCTTTACAAACGGAAAGACACAGAACAACTCTGAAGCCCATGAGAAAACTACGTTGTACCTCAACGTCACTAACTGGTCTTGTTTGATGTTCAAAGCTGGGTTACATCAATACCCATTCCACTAGCCAAACAATGTGTAGCATAAGCCATTGATGAAGACCCAACCGTGAAAGAGAGAACATCGTTATCTAATGGCAGCATCAAATAACTTGTAAACCTGTGCCTCGGTACAACAGCATTCCAGTACATAACATCCTGAAACGATTGGTGTCCCTATGGGTTCACCCGTCGCTGTAGTCATCGCCGAACTCACCATGTAGAACTTAGATAATAAATATTCAGCAACGTACCATGCGCCATACCATTTTTTAGAAGATACATCGACGACATCATCGCTATTGTACCCCAGGAAGATACTACCCGTTTGGTGACCGACAATTGAGTAAACAGTGCCATCTAATTCACTTGTGAAATAGAAGATAAGGGGCACTTACCTTTCCTTGACATGTGTGTCCAATAGAAAGTAGACATTGCACTGTCCTTCAATGTATATCGAAAACCATCACACTCAGGACGATATCTAAACTATGAAAGCTATCACCCAGACAAACACAAGAAAAGCGTTGTGAAAGCCTTGTACAATCGTGCGAACAACGTCTGCAGTCGTAAAAATTTGAATGAAGAGCTTCATAAAATAAACAGGTCCTTATCAAACAATTTCTATTCGGAATCATTCTTAAAATTAGCAACAAAGATAAAAATGGAAGGAGGAATTTATAATGTCAACAACAATTGATTTCTTTGACAACAGCATGACGTAGACGGAATTAAAGATGCAGGGTCTGGCAATAATCAGAATGAAGCTGAATCGAGCGGGATTAGAACTAAGTAAGATTCATTACCGTACATCAAAGGAACCTCAGAGGGGATGACGAGACTGCTGCGCCTGGACAATATCCAGATAGCTAACCAACCCACCAAACACGTTGAAAAGAGACTATGCAGACTCAAGGACCAGCGAGCAACAGAAGAGAAAAGAAATGCCGTTTACTAAACTATGCAGACTCAAGGACCAGCGAGCAACAGAAGAGAAAAGAAATGCCGTTTACTAAATATCGTGTTCATCTTGTCCTGCCAATTATATCGGAGAAACTGGGAGAGACCTCAGGAAAAGGTTCAATGAACATAAAATGCATGTTGAAGAGAAAGCCGAGCTGTCATTAGTTAATCAACATTGCTGTTGCTCTCGTCATCAAATGAATTGGTAAGCGACCAAAATTCTTGTGGTTAAATGATGATTGGAAATAAAGGAAATTTGTTGATGCCTGCCATTCGGTTGCAAATAATACTTGCACCAATAGACACTAATATGTACACCCAATATACATTCCCTTGATTAATCAAGTGCTCGGGAATCAATGAATTGCATCACCATTTAAGCATCTTCCCATTATGTAGTGTCTCAAGCTGACGTTTGTGTTATGATATGAGGTTTCTCCAACTCACCATATGATTTAATATTCTGTAGAGAAAAAAGCCTCCTAAGACGTCATTGTTTAATGACTGCCCATATGTTGAACCTTCCAGCACAAACTTAATTTCACATTGTTCACGTGCATCACGATGCTATGGTATTGTGTGGACGTATCTTTTAATCTTCGATTAAGTCATAGTAAATATGACGTTGTCACAGATGTAACCCTCAATACATTTCCAGTGTTGGGAGGGTGTCATCTAAACAAACTATATGAATCACTTCCTTGAATCTCAAAAACCACTTTGACGAACACTTTGCAACTAATTTAGACTATCTGAGATATAATGACGCTAGCGCTTATGTCACAAATGTAGTCTTGCAACAGCGGGTAACCCATCAATGATGGGCCACTTCTCTACCAACTTACTAGGATGGACTACCGGTCAGTCCTATTTCAAAGAAACATGCAATGGGCTAGTGGGGTAGAGCTAGCTGCACGTCAGAGCTGTTACGAGTTGATAACACATTTTTCTATAGTGCCGGTATACTCATTTCACGCCGTGTACTTGGTCTACAAACATCTGCTGCAGTGTGGACAACCGAAAAAAGGAAAGGTATTTACTTAGTGCTGAATATCCAGCATATTATTGTCGGTGTCCCTAAACATCCTGACGCGGTGTGTGTGCTTCTTAGTACATTTGGATAAATATATTGTTCTATGATGCAATTAGCTTGTGGGACGAATGAAAAGTTTACACATTCACTCAGATTATCGAAGGCCTGAAACATTTTGCTATCAGGTAATACGATCCAGCTGCGACTGATCTGCGTTGCAACATCCATAAAGCAGCTGTTGACGGGGAACATATAGATCAGATGTTGGCGGGGAATCTGATTATTCTTAATTGAAATATATATTCACTGAAAGAATAAAAAAGTTTGTTGAATTTGACGTCTTCTCAATATAATCTGAAAGTCTAAAGGCCCTATGGAAAAAAATATTCGCTTGCTATTGTGAGTGTATTATATTTCTATAGTTTTGACGTATTTCGCCAGTACCTTTTCGTTTGAACTATTATTTCTAATTATATTTTGACTTTGTTTCATTTCTCATACCCGTTTTTTAGAAGGAGTGGAACAAAATTGTATCATATCAAATCCCAGCTGGTCAATGTATATTTCAGTATGTTTACATACATCCACTGGTATCTTGATCCAATAGTTTATTTCTATTGCAAGCTTTTTTTGGGTATCATGAAATCATTCGTAGAAGTACTGCCATCGATAGTGTCATGCCTCCTAATCAATTTATATATTCAAGTATTGTTCAATTGTAGCCACTGTTCCCTTGCTGTTGCAAGGAACTAGTAGTTGTACAGACTGGCATACAATCAGCTGACAATGCTACGACCATGTCTCTAATTTTCCTAAACTATTCCAGTCTTCTGCAAATGTTCTCTTCATCTTGTTAGAGCGCTGGGGTTATTGCCGCGCCAATGGGAGTAGCGGCTGTTAGGCCCTGATCACAGGAAGGGGTGGAGTGTAGTAAGTATTCATGCGCGCTTGCGTAGAAGAGCGAGGAATTTGAAAGGGGGTTGATAAACGCATATATTGCAGATCAGGGTAAACCTTTCCATTTTTGTTTATAGTGAAACATCACGTCTTAAAATTGAACATGTTAGGGAGTATATTTTGCAATAAAGTTAGCACCTCAGTTCAAAATGATGGGTGACTTTTGTGTTTTATTATGATAAAAACCTATCAGCACTACAACTCGGTTTCAAAATGAGCTCTCAAATTGATAGCACAGCTTCATAACACAAGTTTCATATTCATGAGGCTTACCGACGTTCTAAAGCCATGAATTTGGATGATTTGCACATAGCCTGAGCTTAAAACACTTCATGTCCGATTTTTTTTTAATTCATTGTCAGAATCTGATACACGGGAACAATAAGACAAAATAAACTCTTGCCTCCTATGGAAGTTGTACGGCTTCATTTCAGTTCACTGCTGAAGTCAAGTTTCCCAGCAACTTGTCGCATGGAAAAGGTTTATCTTCTTGAATCCCTCCTCCGACAAGATCATTTGTTTCTGTCATTGTTTTGGAAGTCTTACGTCCTTGGGTAGTTCCTTTGAAATGTAACTTTTATTGAAATGAACCGCCACACGCTTGAAAATATGCGGCTGATTCGTGCAACTCTCTCTTCATCTGTTGTCAAATCTGAGTACGAGTTTCCGTCCCAACGCTAATGGGTAGGAAGTCTCCTGTATTCGAGAATGTACCTGGTATTTTGCCTACTCGTGAACACTACTAAGAGAAAAGATATGTTGATTATTTCCTTAGCATAAAATAGCGCTAAACATTTAATGTTGATCAAAACGAGATGATAATAACAAAATATTCATCCGAGTGATACTCGTACGTATCAAGTTCACTGTAATCGAGCATTAATTCCCTCATTAACAGCCACTCTGTGGTTCAGACTTTGATCTTTGCTAGGCCATCCCTGATGACCCGAATACATAATCGCCGATATTTTGATAGATGGTCATTTGTACGGCACCTAATAATGAAGCCTAAGCTTCATATTACAGCTTCATTTCATCGTTGCATTCTGTCAGTTCCTGAAGTGGACACAAGGGGCCATCAAACAGTTAATGATGAACTGACGATGTTGCTAGGATCAAAATGCGATTGCAAATGTGAATGCGGTGGTTGGGAACATCTGGCTGATGTGATCTAAAGAAGTGTTCCCGTTCAGTTTAACTTGCTGAACTTCGATAGCTTTAAATGAATTCTTTCAAAGAGTCTCCTACTCATTTCTCCGTTCCGTCATGACTCGTGACCGCACTCTCTTCGGTCATCACTTCCACCGATGCCGAATAGCGGCCCTGTGTTGCCCAAGCACACTGACGGGATTACGTGGTAGAGCTCCGATTACATTTCATTGCAAATGAATACAGATGAATAAATTCCAATCACAAGAATGCAGGAAGCAATAAGTCAACAGCTGCGGCACCTCTGTAAAACAATGTTTAAAGGAACAAATACTCACAATTAGTGGAAATATCTGTATAACTATTGTTGTACATTCAAATGTGGGACTGTCATGTCAATTCATATCATTGGGCTCATAGAAGGTGATGCTTGAATGCGTGATCAGCAATAACGAATTGGATATTTTCAATGACTCTCGGTTTTCAGGTTGTGAGCAAAATGATCTTTAATGGTTCTGGGAGGTTCCTAACCCGGAACTATTGGATTGTATTCAATACGTGAGGGAAGTTGAGGATGAGTTGGGGACGTATTCCAAATCAATATGTCATAACTAAGGATGATACCTTGCATGCAATGAACACTGAAAATAGTGGTTATATTTCGATAATGAATTATGTGCATTTTTGTATACTTCCTGATTGCTAAATTCACATGAATAGGTGAATCACATGCCCATCCAAAGGGAATTTCACTACATGGCTTCTGCTCTGTCAATTGCTATGAATAGGTTTGAATAAATGTCCATGCTGCAAGAAACAAAACACGAAATAACCTTAATCAAACTACATTTATTTCCATTAAACTATCAAAAAATGATCTTGATCTAATCAGTAAGTCCTACCTGAGTTCCTTGTTTCCCTGAGCCTTCAGTGGATTTGGGAAACACTTTGAACTCTTGATGAGATGCTACATCGGATTCATAAAATACAACATCAAGACTTAAGCAAGGCAGTCGAGCCAGGTTATTACTGATGTACGTCATGAGCATAATCTGACGTTAAGTTTATTGTTTGACTGACGAAACGTTTGTTTCCCTGTCAACATTTTAATGGAAGGATTCGAGAGTCTCTCGTCATTTACTTTCTGGATGAGTTATAGAATGTGTTTTTACGAGACAAATATCGGACAATATCAGATGACATTATCACCCTAAGGATATCGATCAAGGTGTGCACTAAGCGTGTGCTTGGGAGATGCCAGCAAGTAGGGATGTGAGAGGAATCTAGTGCTCAGCTTAAGGGAAACTAACCTGCACCAAATCAACTGCCGCCTCTGAACGTAATTGACCCGCGTTGAGTACACCAATAGAAGAAATTGTTTCGCAAGGAGTTGTGTATCGCAAGCAAAGTCTACCTACTATCCAGACGGTAACACAACGATGATGTCGGCGTGGTTGCACGCGCAGTGCCGCCTTCATCTACGGTACTAAATAGGCCAAGGCGTGCCCGGTGTCGCAGACAAGGTCTAGGATAACCGATGGACGTCTGGGGGTTATTTCTCACTCAATTTACCTCCATGTCCTCCTGTGGCCAATTTGGACCAAGTATGGGTCGTCATGCGGGCTGGGTTCAACCTGGGTTGTTGGAGTCATGGCATAACTTCGCCTCCATCTCTCATGGAAGTGACCTAATACAAAGACGGTTTTTCGACTTACTTCTAGAATATACTGAGCTGAATAAAACTGCATATGTTATTAAACACGAATAGTCGAAACAAATTTGGGACAAATTCACCAAATGAATACTTCGCCATTTCTGAATATCCAAACGCGTGTTTTATGCTTCTCTTTCACGGGGCAAATGCCGTTGATCCTTGCTTCTCCTGACAAGTTTCTCCGTTGCTTCGAAGCAGTAAAAATTACTGTTAGAACCAACAAGACAACAAATTAACAGCGCTGCGGATTTATTTTCTCAGTGCATCCGGTCCGGTATCGTCCTTCCATAAACAATTGCCCACTGTCTGCTCCCTCCTCGCCGCTGTGGATCCACGCTTCCCCCTCCAGCCCTGCTCACTGCTGTTAATATGGAAATGCACCAACGGTACGCGAACTGTTTACATGTCCATGCACGAGCTATTGCAAAAAATGGGAATATGCCACGGATAAGTTTCACTGCACATTTGGTTGTTCGCAGAATTATATGCGCTTCCTTTGACGTTTACGCATGTCCTGCCAGAATACGCGATCTGTATCTTACCTTCCCACAATTCGGTCTATTTGCCATCTGACATCCGATCATTCAACCACGACAATATAATTAGTTTACACACACGTCAATATATTTTTATTTATTAATTTTATCCAAACTGTGATGATAACATTAACATGCACGCGTTCTGTCTAGCAGCCTTCCAGCTCCCCTCGCCCCCCCCCCCCCCCCCCCCCCGATGCTATAACAGTGAAACATGTCACTGAAATAACATGTTGTTGGAGATCCCATCGAGCCCTTGATGACAGCATTTGCCAACACGTACGGTCGCCTCTATAGCATTGGGAGCTGCCAGTTACCTCCTCCGGTTTCATTGCAGAGTTTTAGATTATCTCGAGATATATCTTTCTGAAACTGAAGTCAGGACGCAGGAAAAAAAATTCAGCTATCAGTGAAGAGATATCAAAAATAACTTGATATGCATTTCAATGATGGCCATGGGAACAAATACACATCTAATTGTGTTGGCAATTCGAAAAAGAGGGCACATGATCGTGTCGTACCTCAGCTTGACTGATTTTTTTTAAACATCTATTAGATCGTAATATTCACGTTAGTTACAGAAATCCCTACGAAAGCATAGATATTATCTTCGTGAAATTATGTAGAAGCAAATTGTTTTGACCACAGTGATTCCAGAATGAAACAATCAATGAAAAAAAAATTGTTAGTGTTTATTATTAATAAACTGATTATTTTGTAATTGACTAATATGAGGCATTGAATATTAGGTATAATATTGAGCATTGATGCTCCCTTTTCCCTGTTACCAGTGCCTTGCATCAGTTTGTAGCCCTAGCGTCCAGCTACCAAACTTAGCTCAGCTTCTATCGGTCTGAAGAAACGCGATGTTGACATCGAAAATCAATATCATTAGGCCAGTGATGGACCAAAGTTATCACAACAAAGTCCATACATTTTTTTCAATGAGCGCTCTCTTGAAATTCTTATTTGATAAGACGAAGTGTTCACACAGCAAACAAAAAGAATATCGTAGGTATTAGCATTGGAAATCTTGCATTTGATAACTTATCTGATAATTAATGCAGGGTGTCTTTCGCTGGAGCTTGAGTTGTGTTATCAAGTAAATTTGATATGTTTACAATGTCATTGTTCGGTATCTGTCTATTTATACAAATTTGATCAATACTTCCCTGCCTTTGTCTTGAAATTGAACAAACAAGGTAGAATATTGATCAGAAGCGCTATAAACCATTCGCAAAACCCCTACCAAACATCATAAGTCACACCAAGGCACCCGACTGCCATACCGGACTTCTTGTTCAATGCTAGATCATCCCCTGCGTCAGAAGGTGTCAGCAAGCCACCCATTTCAATACTTATGAAAATCTTTCACCTAGGGTAACGCCTAGGATGGAGATATTGTTGAGTCAACCTGATGAAAGCTTCCTTGTGTCGTGTGACAACATCACCTGATATTGAACAATTATTCATGTCCAGACCTTCACCGGAGTTTCGATGATGCTCCTTGCAACGGTCAACAAATCATCAATATGCGTTGAATCATTTGGTTGAAAGTGGCTCAAAAACTATCGGATATGTTTTTCAGACAGGAACTCCCCATACTCTAAGATGTGAAACTACCCTGCTACGTGAAGAAGGTTGTATCAGTTAGGAACATGATTTAGGACATTTGACCCAGAACACCCGTTTTGATGAAGACAAGCAGATCTTAGAAGAAAAATTAGGCAAAATCATGATTCCCATCCTCTTTATTGAAATCTCCTAGCCTTCTTGAAGCATATCTAACACAATTTTTGAATTTAAACCGTTTTTTCCCCCAGATATATTTACTTGCATAAAGAATGAAATTAATCATAACAAATTTAGAAAATGTACTGTGTTTGAAAATATTCCTGATGTCTCCATTGACTTTCAAATACCCCGTACTGTACCTCACTGTGGCTATTTAATGCAGAGCAGTATGTATCATGTTTATGTGCATATCCTGAGCACCAAAAGTACTTCTTAGTATTCAACCTCACTACTGCAGCAATGAAGGTCCAAAGGTCTCCAAAGAGCTTAGTGAAATGACTGGTAAATAACCGTCCGATGCTTCCTTACATCCAATCTTTACTGGAATGGACTGCTGGTAACTGTCGTTCCAGGACATTGAACGACCTTCCAAATTTGCCGCGGATAATAAACTTTAAAGAAAATGGTCCAGATATTCAGTTCAGGCTGTGTAGGAGAAATATCAATTTCTGAAATTTTCCCTGACTGCTTAGAACTTTCAAATATTCAAACATAATTTTTCCTGCCTTTTACATCGCTCGATATGTATGTGGTGCATACAATAGGGTTCGCAAACAGTTAAACTCTTAACGATATATCTTGTCTTCGTCAACACGGAGAGTGAAACCGGCATAGGTGTATGAAAATGTGTTTGCAATCGATGGAAAGTGTTTCCTTAACACTTTGCTTATTTTTCATTTGTCAGACTTCCATGATGAAAGCAGCATACGAAAGTGAATCTATAGATGAGGTATGTTTTCGCTTGAATAAATTTTATTCAAACATGCACACTTACAGCTTCAAAGAGATGCAACGTAGCTACTTGCTGTTCTTCTACCTGTGAATGAGAGCAATTTACAAATGAGTCTACATTTTCTTGACTCCCTGCAACCGATATCTAATTTCATTTAATGCCATGAGGATAAATATGGTGTGGTATTATTATCCTGCCCCGCTATTCAGCGTAATTGTTTACCGGTGCATGAAAACAATTAACAAATGAGAAGATATATAAAAAGGTATTAAAGACACACTTTCGATAAAAACTTCAATCTAAAATAATAGCCGAAATTCTAGAGCAATTGCTATGCTTCTCATCAGCGGCTAAAACAGTAGCTGTTCAGCACAGGGCGTATACGAAGACATTTTCTTGACTCCCTGCAGAAGGTATCTAACTGCATTAAAGGTCCTGTCCGGTCTATTTAGCCCTGAAGTGTTTAATCATCTTAGATTCATTATAATTATTTGCTAGAAAATTCGTCAACTCCAGTTTGCTCATTAAAAAAATTTGAAGTTCATAATAACCATGAAATATTGTCGTCTGACGTTACAATGTACCAATAATAAGAACTGTGATTGATTGTAGGAATACTGCGAGATGATTCTTAGCTACTAATTGATGTACACCTCAAAGCCAGAAGTAAAACAAATAAAAATAAATTAACAATCGGACGAGATAGTTTTTAACTCTCCATATGAATTTAGATGAAAAACATTGACGCGCAAAAAAAAATCAGCTTTAATTTGAAATAGTAAAAGCAGTGGTCAGGTCTTATAACTTTGAGGTTGTCATCCATAAAATTAATCATTCATAGATATCTAAGCAATAAACTCATACGTTCGCATCGTTCATTCATACCAACGACTAATCGTTCATGTCTCGACATTTTAACATTAGCATCAGCTTATTGAATTAGACGACGATAGCAAAATTGGCCACGTAATTCGATTTTAAAACATCCAGCGTCGAGCGATCGAAGTTTATTTTATGATGACAGCCACTAAAAACATAAATGACGAAGCTCCAATATTGCGTTGGAATAGGACGCCGTCGGTGAGAGACGGCGATGAAATGTAGCTTTAGGGACGGTGAATTTTTAGTAGTGTTGTATCACCAGAAAGATGTGAACCATGCTTATTCCAAACGATCAGGGATAAAAAGTAAGGCGATTATACGTTGAGAAATGGCAAGATAAAACGGTAAGCGACGAGTGAAATTGTCAGATGTTAGTGGTACCGTTCTGTTATTGTCCTAGCTTAGTATTCATCGGGCCCGATGCATCAGCTTGAGATCGAACACAACTAATTTTTTCAGTAACTGATACCCAGGAGAACAATTTCAAATAGATGGAATCAGACTCATTCATATCCATCAGCTCTACTTCAACAACACTGTACGTGTGTTCAGTGTTCCTGTGTGTGTGTGTCTCATGCATGCCAGGAGGATCTGACTTTATATATTTGTACTATTTCTGGTGGGTCATGCAGACAGTTTGAACATTGTAGATTGTCAAGTCCTGCGTAAAATGGAATAGCCTTATTAGAAATGATAAAAAATGTTTATTATTGGATCAATCTAGATGAATTCAAGTGTCCTAAGCAAATATTAATAGACAGTATTACGGTCACTAGTTATGTGGGTTTAATCAGTCAACTATTGATCTCTACAGTTGACCCTTTCAATTTAGAGCATAAAAAATAATATAACACGCGTAAAGACATTTGTTCTGCCAATTTCTGATCAACTCTTGGTGTCGAACATATTATCGCATGTGTAAGTATGGTGTTGTTTATACCCCAACATATCTTGAAATAACGGTTGTCTTGTGATAGTCTTTGGTGCATGTGTTGTCTTATTAACAGCGTTTGCCAAAAGTGAATAAAGCCGTTGACACGCCCTCTAACCAATTACACGGAAAATCTACTATTATTGATATTATTGAACTCTGATACAAGTTAATCACCTTTTCATATAATTAACGTGGCAACACCTATTGTCACTTTTCGTAACATTTTTCATTGCCTACACAAATACAATCACGAGAAGCTAGTTTCAGTGTTGGACAAGCTGATTTCTTCGTAACTCTACGCTAGCTTCAATGGCGCTATAAGAGCTTCACTGGCGCTATAAGGGACAGAGTAATCTTTTCCTGATTAGAAAGCGCATTAAGAGCTGGGACATTTTTTAAATAAGTAGCTCAGTTGTCTTTCTTGTTTCAGTTTGACACTAATTAACAATACTGTGGCTACATAAATATAGCGGAAGCAAAAAACAATTATTATCGGCACCTGACACAATAAGGATAAATATTAGTTGAAATCGAGGACTAACGTTCACGTTTGCCTGTCAACGAATGTCTCAACTTTTGCTGTTAACCAAGCAGTCAACACTTAATCATGGTCAGACGAGGACTTCACCACCCTGCCTGCTGACACCTTCAGCCAGGGCATTACTGGGAGCAGCGCATTGGGTTGGACGAGGACTTCACCACCCTGCCTGCTGACACCTTCAGCCAGG
>SDVV010030935.1:0-11611 GCA_016164225.1 Gammarus roeselii
ATATTTTTATATACATATATGTAACACAACATACTGTAGAACAAATAGCTATTATATTACAATAATGGAGAGCATTTGATTGATTGAAGTGCAGATTATCAAATGTTCATCAAATACTAATATGATACAAATATTTATGCGGGATAATGCCGTAACGCACGTCGTTGGATCAGATGACAAACATCAGATCAATGTTACCGCATTGTATGAAAATTTTATGTGACCACGTCATGCTAAATAATGGTAGTCAATATTGTTGCGTCACATGTACGGGAAAAACATGAACAAACGGTTGTGTAATGTTGCGTTCAATATTTTTTGTCAGCCTGAAATATTCACGATAAAGGACCGTGCAAAAGATTGACATTCCAGAAAATATCTTGTTTTTCGTGTAATTGAGCATCTGAAAAAAATCGGGAACGATTCTTTTAGCAACAAATGGGTTCAATATTATGACCAATTCCAGTGGTGCTCATCACCAAACTCTGTTTCGGTTGAATTGTTCGTGGAGGCTAAGAGAATGCTAACCTTATTTCCGATCCAACTGTAAGATATTACTACAATATCAACCACAACTTTTATAGATCAATAACCTGTGTCCAAGTGATTCCCTGCTCGATAACCCTATAGTGTGATTGCCTCGTGTTATTCAAAACATCCTGTGTAGCATCCATCGGAAGTGCTACGTTATGTTTTTTTGCTGTATACCTTTGAATAGACCACAAAGCCGATTACCATTGGTGAACTAATTTTCGGTCCTGTACAGTCTTGCCCACAAATCAAATAGCAATTGACATTAAACTCTTAGGCTTCGTGACCTCAAGCATCGTATAACATGGAGTCCTAATATCAGGAGTCAAACGCAACAGTCATTAGACCATCTGCACAATGTCCTGTTATTATTTTCACTGTAAATATTAAGATAGAGAGGAACCGTTCTTCAACGTCATACATTGTAAGTTTGAAATATGAAAAAATATTACGGTGGGCGTAAATTATGTCGGTTTGGGCTTTGACATTACGGCGGTACCGGCTCTATCCACTCGAGCTCCCACACGGTGATTCCGGCAGCGCCTGAACTGACCGCCGGCAATGGGCTCGAACAACGCTTCCTCGTACCAGAAGCACCCGCCCGCTCAGTCAGTGACTTGTCTCAAGGATAGGGGAGAGTTTTTCGCAATACTATCTTCCAAGTGACTTTTATCAGGGATGGGAGAACTGCTATGTGAGGACGCGAGCTCCTACTTGGAAAAGTACACTACAATCACTATCAGTTGAACGATTTAACTCAGGGATGGATGGAAGATCGGGTGAGGGATGAAGGCGTTTGAGGAAAGGAACTCAATCGAAGCACTATCAGCTGCGAACTTTAGCTCATGGATGAAAGTACATTCCAAAGAAGGATGAAGGTGATTGAGTTGGTGAGTACTATCCAAACACTCTCAGCCAGGAGACTGCTCTAGGCTGGGAGGACACTAAGCTGAGTGCTTGATGCCTGTGCTATGTAGAGCACTCTGCATAAATTTCAGCCGAACGACTTAACTCTAGGGTGGGAGTACTATCCAATACTATCAGCAGAGAGACAGCTTGAAGTTAACAGAATGCTCAAGTGAGAATCTGAGGCTGCAGAGGGTGAGGATACTATTTAAACGCGTTATGTCAAGTGACTCGTCTAAAGAATCTTATTCGAAATTTAAGGAACCGTATTTCGGACCCATGATAGCGTACATTACACGTACGAAAAAAATATATATACCAAATATAATATTTTGTAAACGTATGTGTGTTATACTTTTTTCTTCCATCTCAAAATACAGCAGTGGAAAGAACCTCATCTACCCATAGACCGCCTGGCTGCGCTTGCTCAATACCTCCCTTCTCACGTATTATTAGATCTGCGGGGCAAAAACAATGAGGTATTGCGTATGTGGGTGAACACTACGTCGGACCGGAGTACGCCGTTTTTGTGATGGAATATAAGTGTTGAGGGATGACGTGGAGATGAATCATAATGTGATACTATGATGGGTAGTGCATCATGAGGCCTGTTCATTTCAGGCAGGAAAAAGGCATTTTACAATGGGGAATGTATGGTAGCTAACTGCTGCTCCGTCAAAATGAAGCGCACAAGTAAAAGATTAACTGGAGTCGACAAATTGCCTCAGCTGTTCGGCGTATCATTATCATCCAACCTTACAAGATGCTTTATTCATTATCAACATTCGCTTCCGGCAGTTTTATGAATGATTTTATAACATCCAATTTTGGTAATTTCCACTTAAAAAGCGCGCAACTTACCCGTGCTTTTCTGCTGAAAATATTTGTCAACAAATAATCTACATTGATCGATCTGCTTGGGGCTGCGTTCAAGTGCAGCCATTGAGTCATTTATTGTCTGTTGTGATTGGTTTGCTCGTTCAAAGTCGATCAACAACCGTAAAATTTGCAAGCGCTCCAGCTAAAGCTAATATTGATGCGTCATTAATTGCTTTCCGGCACTGATCTATCTCGCATAGTTCAATGTTGATAGCCTCGAGGAATTTAGTGCAGTGGCAACTTTGTACATAGCTTCATAACACACAGAACATAGATGACTCATCGCGGGGCACAGTCATAAACTGGGCAAGTAAACCCATCGGTATACTGTTGTTCTTCCTCTGATCCGGAACATTGCATCTTGACTATTGTGGATACATTGTGATTTCAATCGGTGTTCCCCAACCGATTTTTCCTCATCTTGCATTTATTTTATGCCTAATTCTTGACGTGAACCAAAAATATAATGCGTGTGGATGGGGGGGGGGGGACGCCTGGAATGCTAAAATATTTAACGGCCATACGTTAAGGCTGAATGACAAAAAAAAAACTCAATTACGTGAACGGTCATTTTGTGGTGGTCCACATGTTGTTAAAGCTCATTTCGTAGACGCGTTATTTAGGTACCATCTCCCAGTGGTGCTTCAAATTGGGAAACTTGCGAGCTACATTTCCGGAAAGATGTTCTAACTGAACCCCGCCCCGCGTCTCTTTATATGTTCCATTCAGTTAGGTTAGGTTGGGTCAGCCAGAGTGTGATTATTTCAAGTTTGGTTATGTCATTTTAGGATAGGATGGTATGAAAAAACGGCAAATATATAACGTCCAAGGAAGAATACCCCTGTTTCAGTACGGAATTATCCCTATACGCACATCGATGTGATCATCGCGACGAATATTGCGCTTACGTCCAGGCTTGCCTAATACGTCGAGACGCATCAGTCGTGATCTGTTGCATACACGAACGTATTTGACAACTACGTTTACCGACAGTAGCTGCTTCGTCGGAAGCTCTGCAAATAATTGTAGCTATAAAATAGGGAATGGTTTTCGTCGCATGCTGCAGCAGGAATATTGGAATGGAGCATAACAAATATTACATGTATCTCTTTGATTGAAGGTATCATGAGAAGCTGTAGGAAATAGTAGCAAAGAAGATAGCAGCCCGTGTGCTGTGTTCGGTTGCTATCATGAAGCCAAGAGTAATATTTTATTATCATAAACTGTGATTAGCTATATGTATACATATACGTCAGTGGAAAGCACAATAATACGACATTGAGTAAAATCACCCAGTTTATTTTCGTGATCTGTTTGTCGAATAGTACACTGATCAGCAATAGGTCTTACTCTATATTTGTATGTTATAGAAATACAAACTAGGGTATATAAGATGGAAAAAATTAGTATGAAGCAGTTGTTTAGACTTTGGTCGTGGCGTGTATGCAGGGAGACATCTTTTTCAGATGTAAATCTCACAGGGAAAGTTCATTTCATTTAGTCAAACAAAATAGCCTAGAAAACATAGCAGACCAAGGGATATTATAATTCGATAAAAATCAAAATCTCCTAAACCGACGATATTCAATGAAACTATAGTAATCTCTACATTTATTTACGGAAATCAATGCAATCGAATCTGTAAACAATCTAGTCACAGTTTTAAAGTTGAGACTTAACTTTTTTCAAGTTTAGAACGGTCAATAACCATTAAGAAGAAACATAGGGATGCGGATAGTTCATTGTCTGCTTGGTTCAACACACTGAGCTGCGTCACGGTGGGCTACGTGGATCTGATGTGGGAGCTGTAGTGACCGTCTCCCTCTGATTGCTCTGATATTGCTGCAGTTTGAAATCCACACATCCCTCGTTACCTATATCATCAGCTCCTATTAATACCTAATGATATTCAATCTGGACTTGATTTTATTCGTCCAATGAAGTTACTTTTAAACCAAGAAAAACTGAAATTCACGGACAAAATCACCTAAAAAGGAAGGTTGATAGAACTGAGAATTTTTTGGAATTGTTCTTATGAAGTTACGACCTACAAATTTAATTTCCGTAATTAAAAAGGCCAACATATATACGTTTTTCAAATCAGGTCATGCATAAATAGCCTGATTTGATCAGGTTATTCGCATTACTGGAAGGATATTAACTCCAGAGTATAATACTGCCTCCAAAATTAAATTAGTCGCAAGGTCCAATAGCTGAATGACATTTACGTCATCTTTTGTCCCGGTGTCGCCACCTCATTGCCACTGCAATCTCGTGCACCCATCATCATTGCTTACGCAAATGAAACGAGGCAAGCAAAGCAGATGGGGCTTTCCGGGCAAGCGGCGCATAAGAACTGGTTAGCGCCCGATAACAGGAAGGTGCAGAGTCGATAGACTTGTACAGTGGGATTCGGAAAAGATTGAGTGCCTCTGACACTGCTGTGCATACTTTACCTCGACGAACTGGAAAACGTTTTCAGTCTACACGATTCAGTGTTAATTTTTATTTTGTTTGTTGTCTAGAATAAAGTGTCACTAATCAGAAGCGATGATACATTAATTGAGTGTTCTCTAAGTCACCAAAATCTATCGAAATATGCGATAACACAACGTAACATAACTCTCAAATGGTAAATAAAAAATACCGTGTTACCAGTATCAACGATCTGTTTGGTTCTTTTTGTCATTTATCAATACACGATTGGGCAGAGATATCTCTGTTCGATTTGTTTGATGAACGGTCTGACTCCACAGGCAGCCGTGAGGGCATCGAAAGGCATATCCCATGCAGGAAATACTCTGGAATAATTTATTTCGGAACTCAGCTATTGAATCACCTAAATGCCTGGAGTTCAAATAAAAAATGTTACGTCTTCAGTCAAGGTCAGCCAATTAACTGGTAAATTGCTTCTTTACAAAACTAAATTGTTGTTTTTCCCTGAACTTCACAGCGGTGCGTGATGTACACACTCCCAATGAAAGACATCACTTCTCTGCTGGTGACTTTCATGATAATGGTCCCCATGAATGCCATCAAAAAAATCTAAAGTAATCTCACATTCTTCTATATGTCGGTCCAACACACAACAGTTCAGAATAACACTTCTTCGAACCCTGCGTTTGACTCCCACTAGTTTCCAGCATAGCACATCATCAGACAATGCCGTATATTCAACTTCTTCATGTCAATGCTTTTACTTAAACTTTTTATCAGCTTTTTGCCATCAGAGATTTCAATACGAAAAATTGAGCAGGTCAGGATTTAATGAGGTACTCCTCTCGAACAGAAACAAAACCTAATTATTTGTGACATCCCCCATGAACCGAGGCAATCATCCTCTTTTTAAGTCATGTATGATCTGAAGCTCAGGGATATGTTTTGTCAAGTTTGATTGATAGCCCCAATTATATATCCAACACGAATAAAACGTATGGACAAGGATTCGACGAAAATGGATACACTCAACTACTGCACCCAAAATGTCTGTTTCACTATATAATGTACGATATTATTGCATGTATTTCAAGTGATTAAGGCATTTTTTATTTTATTGAGCTTGTCGATATCATTTTAACGTTTCAAGTTGTTTAGTATCTGGCATACAACTCTTTATATCAATTATAATTGAATTTGTTTCATCCCAAAACGATTGCATTCTAAGAAATCCATGTTTACTCATGACTAAATCCTCTACTGCCCCATTTATAACATTGAAATCTCTGTTGACGACGGGCTAATATTAGAGTATGATAAATTACCATGGTGAACCACTGTAGCCAATAATTTAGGTCAGCGACGATGCTTCACAAAAAAAAGAATGTCACTCACGAGGAATATAACGTAATTAACGTGTATTGGACTTTCTCGAATCAAGTATAGCTACTATTGTAATTTTACTACAAAGTGATTCTGCTTAAACACATCTGCTAAACTGGTAAAAAAGTGTGTATTATTTACCAAAACATAATTGCCCTCTCCTAGGTGAGGATAATATTAATTCAAATTTTAACTTCATTTCTCAATTTGATCTATCATAATAATTTTTGTGATGAGAGAGCTCGAAATCAAAATTACTTTCCTTAATTTGAAATTTTAAAAAAGCCATATTTTACTTAAAGATAACTCTTCCAAATCGTAGATAGTATTTTTACATTTGAATTGTAGTTTTTCCAATATTTCATTTGCTCGTTTAAATTCGAATTGATATTCTCTAACATGATCATGAACTTTGTTTTTACCTGAGAAAATGTATTAATAATTGGTTCCCAAATGCTGTAATTTTAGTCCACCACAACAATTTCTAATAGACGGCCTTCTAAGTGAACGTTTAGTCAGGAAATCCCGGAAATGAAAGTAGTTAATTTGATGATAGCAGAGAGCGCTAGGGGGCTCTCATCCGGCCACGGCAATAACAAGGGCTAAATATGACAGGCGCTACTGCGGAAAGCCGAGCGGTCGTGAGACCAACGAAAATAGAGTGTTTTGGTTCGTAAGGCTATATTTGCCCAGATGTGGGAAAGGAACAACGAACTCGACTTGAATATTATATTATTCTGTATTTTTATTCAACCATTTTGGTTTCCATATTGTTTAAGTACATATAATAATGAAATTTCAACCTCATTTTATTCAATCATAAAATACAATCGTTTTTTGAATCATGGAAGAAGAATCGAATAATATTAAATTTGCATTTTTTATTCATAAAAATTATATATGATATATTTATGTTCCGCATATCATCCCTATGTGCTAAGATAAATATATTACTTCTAATCAAATTTCGCACTTCAAGCTTTCATTGTCTGAAAGATTCGGCCACGTTTACGCGTAAGGAAAAACCCCAAACTTTACAACAAATGACGTGAAGTCGAAAATACTCTTGATGCTTTGAAAATAGAACATAAAATTTGCGGAGAGCAACTTCCCGTAGAAATTTCTTTATTTCACATCCTATTATGAGTATTTTACCTCTTCTTCGGTGGAAAGAGGTAAATATTGTGTCATCTGCACATTAAAAAGTTGCCTGTGGACACATATGCTTAATTACAGATAACTACTAACAATTAAAGTCTTCATCATAGTTTGAGGGTTTACATCTGTGTACGTTAGTCATGTTTCCGTTCGTCGTTAAAATAAATTGCGATGGTAATCCGAAGTATTTTCCGTTCATTACTTATAAAATTGATTGCATCACAGAATAAACGAGCAAGGTAACTATCCTCACGGCAAAGGATTTGATCATGCTAACGGTATCATTCGGATAATTATTTAATTTCATACCACATAGGAAGAGTAACGTAGCATGCGTTAATAAAATATGTTCTACTGTTATAGAAGCGCACATAGCCTGATGAGTTTGTTACTTATAATTAGTGGAAAATATATTCCAATTCAAAACGACTCATCGGGCTCTTGTGTGTTTCCTTATCCTGTGTTATTACTTTTATATTAATGCCCAATGAAATGGTGACATAATTGTGGGCTGGTGCTGGAAGGGAATTCAGCCGAGCGATTTGGTCAGCATGATACCTGGTTGCCTGGTAGGGGACTACTGCCCTAACATCAATGCACGTTCCAGCTTTCCCACCCTCCTTGCTGAGAAATTCAAGAAAAATCTGTGCATGTAAACAGTGGTGGCCTACTCAACTGACTTCATATTACATTATTAGAGCTTACATATGTGGAATTCGGACAAAAGTCGCTTCCCCACAAAATACAGATGTAAATTATCTGAAGACACTTTAAAATTTACCTTCGTCTATTGTCACTGCACCTCACATCTCTAACTTCTGAGTATCATCACTATGGTCACTCGTTATGATTCTTACTATTGACTTTCTTCACAATCGCCTTATTTCGTTTCCGGTCTTCATCATTTCCCCTCATGCTCTCTGTATCCTCATTACGTATGCAGATTAGGGGTTAGTTTGTTCCTGTGTAATAAATATCAATTATGAAATATCATCATGTAAAGTTGGTCTCTCTTATGAGCATTCGAGCTGAAGGAGGTTTTAAATCCACATGCATTAATATTGTGTCTGTACTCTACAAGCATACAAATCCAGGAAAATGCCGCGTGCCTTTCTCCAAACTCTCTTCATGATATCGATTACCGAGAATACCGGTGAATATCATAGCACCTGTCCAGATAAAGTCCAGATAAAGTGCGTCCAGATATGCTACATTAATATTCGATGAAGAGATGCCTCTGCAACCATCCCAAAGTCACACCAACTGCCCTGTAACTGAAAAATATGACTAGTGGCACAAACTTTTTAAGCTGGGATCAGCAATCACCTCTCTGCAACCATGTCTATGAATACCCATCAGATCCTAAATATTATCTTGATTAAACATATAAACGTTAGAAACTGACGAACCGAGATGGATCGCATAAAAAATGATGGTGAAGGTGGACTCATTGACATTCTATGTCTGACTAAAACATGGCTGGAATCTGACATTAACAATACCTTCATCGAGATGGACGGTTTCATTGTGTATAGAAATGATAGAGAAAGGAAAGGAGGTGGAACCGTGATTTATGCGCGAGAGAAATATACCTTTTCTCATGTAATGTTTAACGATAGCAATTAAGTGGATGACCTTTTTGTGAATATCCAGGTATGAAAAACAGATCGAATATAATTGGTTCTCTTCACTGACTTCCCAAAGCAAGTGCACTGTCTTTTCAATACATCGAAAAAAAGATTTCGAGAAGTCATCAGTTTAGGAAAGACGCTCTACATTTTGTTTGGGGGATTTCAATGATGATCAATAGAAATGGAAATCTAACAATATGAAGCCGATTTTAGACAGACTCTGACTGCATCAGCCCATAAAAAGTGCCAAAAGAATTACTCCCGAATCCCAAATTGTACTTGATCTGCTCATAAGCAACAATCCGTCTTCCATTGTTACCACAGATGTGTAGCCCAATTCCTTTCTGACCACCATGAAATGAACTGCACCATTAACATCAAAAAAGAGTAGCAACAAGTATACAAAATAACATGTCGTACAAAATGAAATTACACCACGGACAATTTCTGAGCACAACTAGTGGCAAACGTCGAGATGATAAAACCGATACATTGCACAGATTACGTCACAGAGCTAGCCCAAACATTCACAGACTATCTTCTCGCATGTCTGAACGCTGTGGCGCCAACGGACACTAAAACAATGAAAAGCATGCCGGGTAAATGGATTGCAGAAAAAATGCGAATTGAAATTGCAGGTGAAAAATATCTCAAACGCAGAGCAAAACGAAGAATCACTTGATTAGAATTATTTCGAATTCAAAATAGAAGAGTCAAACGAGATGTCAGGAAGGGCTAAAATTAGATACTATCATGAGGAACTAGAACAGTGCAGAAACAATCAAAAAGAAACGTTGAATGTACTGAAAAGAATTGTTCCCAACAAAAACATTGATCACCTCGCTTTCTTATCCGAATCCTTTAACAGCTTCTGAGAAGTTCAACAACTACTTCTCCAGGAGTTAGGAAACAGGTTTTCAAAGAGGTACCTCAGAAAGCTCATCGTGTATTCAGAGCGGCATCAGATACATGGAGTCCAAAAGCTTTTGATTTAGACAGTGACCATGCAAAAAACGTCAATTGGAAACCAAAGCAAATATCGCAATACGAAGTGAAACGAGCTGTATTTGCCTTGAAGAACACAAATTCCACAGGAATAGATGGTATAGCCCTTCAATTTATTGAAGACAGTCTATTAGTTGCATTGCAATATATCAGCACAGTTATCCAAAATTCTAGAAATTTGTGATATCTATCCAATTAATTGATAACCTTGAATCGAACATGATGTTCAATGACTACCAGTATGCTTATCGGCGAAAATTGTCAAATAAAGGCGCACTTATGAGCATCACTGAAGATCTGTACAAAATCTTTGATGACGGGCAGATATTGCCAGACTTATCGAAAGCATTCGACAGTGTAAGCATAACATTATTTTCGGTAGGCTTCGTATCATAGGAATAAAATTATTTGGTTCAAAAATTATCTGATGGATCGGCAACCATCAGGTAACTTGATAACGCAACTATGTCAAATCCGACCACAATTGGCTTTGGGGTCCCTCAAGATTCGATACTTGGCTCTTTGCTGTCCCTGTTTTTTTGTGAATGACATCGACTGTGAATTACCAAAAAAGCAAGCAAAAATGGTTATGTACGCTGATGATTTTCAAATATTGCTTTCCCGAAAACCGTCAGATCTGAATGCGCTGGAGGACGATGCTGAGGCAGTCGTAAGTAATCTGCAATCGCGGTATGATAAAATGGACTCAAGCTAATCTCGGATATAAGCAAAAAGCATCTTGTTCGGCTCGAACTTGGTAAGAGAAGCAGTCCAATGAATTGCTTTATCAGGATAAGCATATCTGACATACCTGTTGAAGACAAAGTTATGAGTCTGGGAGTATGGTTTGATCCCGATTTTTTCTTCAAAAACCACGTAACTACTCTGTGTTCCAAGTTGAATGAAACACTTTTGTTCCTAAGCTCCAAAAAAAATGGATTTCAGATCAAGATTACTGATTTTCCGAGCTTTAGTATTTCCGCACATCTTTTAATTTGGGGAATATGCACCAAAAACTCGAAGAGAAAAGTGCAACGTTGTATAAACTTTGCGGAAAGAATAACATAACAATATCGACAACAAACTGGTACTCCATGAGTCGATCAGAATTCATAAAGATCTTGCAGAAAAACATACACCCGACAGTCAAAGGCACATATATTCTCGAGGTGAAAAGGCCAATCGATTCACAATAAATAATGATACTCTGCACGTTGAACACAGGGAAAAAAACTGTAGAGCTTGAACGATCACAGGACAAAAAACTTGGAACAATTATCCAACGAGCCTCAAGAATCTTGAATCGAACACGTCCTCCAAGAATAGGCATAATGAACATCTGTTGTTCGATCAATTTAAAACCTTAACTTCGCCTACATATATATGATAAATACATAATACCAATACCTATAAAAAGGATTCTGTTAATGAACATATTCGCAAATACCATCACCACAACATTATTAATACTGTGCCACCATCTGATTGTCAACAATTTAATCATTTCCTAGCGGTCATGAAGTGTGTATGGTGTAGATTCAGTGCTAGGGATGGATTTTTTTCATAACTTAGTATGTTTAACTTATGTCGCCTATTCCCTTCTTCATTATTCATACAATGTTTTAGACCTATCTTTACAATAAGTGAGCGCATTTCTGATTCCTCAACCCCATTTTGTATAT
>SDVV010030936.1:0-11611 GCA_016164225.1 Gammarus roeselii
TATATATAAATTGTATCATGACGTGGAGGATGTTGGACCGCTTGTGGATGATTCAGGCTAGTGATGGCAGTTAGAGGCCTCCTTAACGCCTGGAATTGCAATTTTCAGATCGTCATTTTTTGTCTACTCAGTATTTCCAAGTATCTGTTACAATGGCTTTTATTTCTCTACTAATCTGAAAAGTGTTACATAATAATGCATTAATTGCAGAAGATATTTTCGAGAACACTTCACGAGAAAAGGTTATTGCAAGAACTTCCATGAACGGGCTTAAAGCAAAACTTCTAGAGTATTTGTTCATAAAATGTAACTGTAAATTAAATCTGTTAAGACAAGTCAGTTCATATTGTTCAGTCGTCACTTCTTAGGATAAACATGGAGATTCTCCAATATCGTTTGGGGGCCTTCAAGGGATATTGAAAAGAGCATCTTGATCCTGCGGTTTCAAGTGCTACGTCTTTGCTGAGTGGTGTTCCTCCCTGCGGTTTGGGCGCGTTCCTTGGTGTCTGCCTCCTGCAACTATCATAAGGTATGTTGATGGCATTGATCACATCTGCCATTGCAACACTGAAGCTCCTGCAATTAATTGTTCATGATCAGAATACGTGTCATGTTCTTTCTATGTTTAGTTTGCACTAATTACTGTTGGTAGAACTCCAGAAGTTTGGTAGATCATTTGTCTCATCTCTTGACGGCTCCGTATTTGCTGGTGATGGACTTTATTTTTGTATATGTCTCCTGTCGATCGCTCTCCAACGTTCCAATAGTGAATCGCTTTTTTTCATTCGTTAGTTTCCTGTGTTCTTTCTTTGTTCCTGCTGACTGATTGGTATGAGAGTCTATTGTTTTTTTTTTGCAACTTGCTCTGTTCCATCATTATCCTTCTCAGTTGTTAATAATAACTGCATCGACGAAAATTTTCCCTAAATATGGATTCAAGCAATAACTTTTCACAACATCTTACAAGAAGAGATGCCCTGCTCCGACACAGCCCTTGCATCTAACCCACGAGCTGGGACTCTACCGTGCTCTGCAGACCAGACACATGGAACAACAGCACTGGTATACCTGAGATCATTGACATGCTTTGCACGGCGTATAATGTTGCTTGCTAACTGGCCGGCTTAGCATTTTAATTAACATCGTTAACAAAGGTGAAAACAATGCACCTATCCACCCATTGTTGACTAAGGCCCTTCTGCTTACGGAAGAACTGGAGGCAGTGACCCTTCCCCTGTCTCATGTTCTACTGTGGAGCAACATTGCCGACGATATATATTGAACTACATATTGAAAACACGCCAAGAAAGTGATTTTATTTGATTTTATTTGATTTGATTTGAACCTCATTTCAAGAATGTGGTTGGACACTGCCACTGTCAGTCGTTATTTGTCTGCTGAGAGCACCAAGCCCAGGCGTGATGTGCGTGTAATACATCTTGCCCCTTCATAAATTGTTTCCCGAACATTTCTCTACCTCTTGCTACCACGTAACTACTGCTGAGCAGTCGTGAAATGGCATCAGCGCGAGACTCGTGACCGAGGGGTTGTGTGTGCTATTCCTGCAGGAGGCTGGTGCTGTCAGCGTAAGCGAGTCACCCCTTGGGGTGAGGAAGGTGGCGCTTAAAGATCTTGAAAATCATCCGTCAAATACGCGATAGTCAAGAGTAAATTAGTCAAACCTTTATTTGTGCGTGGTAGGCGCAAGCTTGTGTCAAAGCTGCCTCCACAAACCGGTGACAGTGGGGCTGTCCTGTTCATGTGGACATACTGGTACCACAAATAAACCTGTAAGCGCACCATGCCCATATGAGATTGGAGGCAATGAATTTTGTCCCTCATGAATTGTTTGTTGGACACACCATGCCCAGCAGTGAGGTGGGGGCAATTCATCTTGTCCCTAATGAATTATTTGTTAAACACACCATGTCCAGCAGTGAGGTGGGGGCTACTAATCTTGTCCCTAATGAATTGCTTGCTGAACACACCACGCACCAGAGTGAGGTGGAGGTGGAAGCGCCGATGTACTTACCCCTTTCAATTGTTTGCTGAAGATACTATGCACCAGAGTGAGGTGGGGGTGGGAGCGATGCACTCGCCCCTTTCAATTGTTTTGCTGAACACACCATGCACCAGAGTGAGGTGGAGGTGGAAGCGCCGATGCACTTACCCCTTTCAATTGTTTGCTGAACACATCATGCACCAGAGTGAGGTGGAGGAGGAAGCGCCGATGTATTTACCTCTTTAAATTGATTGCTGAACACACTATGCACCAGAGTGAGGTGGAGGTAGAAGCGCCGATGTATTTACCACTTTCAATTGTTTGCTGAACACACCATGCCCCAGTGTGAGGTGGAGGATGGAGCGCTGATGTACTTATCCCTTTCAATTGCTTGCTGAACTTACCATGCACCAGAGTGAGATGGAGGTGGAAGCATCGATGAACTTCCCCCTTTTCAATTGTTTGCTGAACACACCCTGCACCAGAGTGAGGTGGAGGAGGAAGCGCCGATGCACTTACCCCTTTCAATTGTTTGCTGAACACATCATGCACCAGAGTGAGATGGAGGTGGAAGCGATGCACTTACCCCTTTCAATTGTTTGCTGAACACACCATGCACCAGAGTGAGGTGGAGGTGGAAGCGATGCACTTACCCCTTTCAATTGTTTGCTGAACACAACATGCACCAGAGTGAGGTGGGTACAAAGTCCCCTTGTCCTTTATTCGTTGTCGCAGGGTCGTGCACGCGAAAATGTTGATGCGGTGCCAAATTTATGAATTTTCCTCCATGAACCTCGTAAGTTTCGCTAGACTCGCGAGGGGTAGGAGATTTATGTTCGGATTGTATAGATTCACCGCTATCCGGTCCCGTTAGGCTGGCAGCATGCTCATCCGTAACTATTGCACTGCATTACGAACGCTCGTATAGTATGGGACGACTCGCAAAGGATCATAGACAATATCACCTATGATATTGCAGCAGCTGTTTGCCACCTGCAATAGCTGTTCTACCTTACTGTTAGTAGGGGGCCGGCAGCGATGTGTATAAGAAGCTGCTTCTTGTCCTCCTTGTGCCCAATAACTTATCTGTTGCGGCAATGCCGGGTCAAGGCCCGTAACCCTATGTTGCGTCTTTATTCTCGAACACTGCTCATAAAACAGGTGAGTCTATAGCTGCTCTCAGTTCATCAATGATATCGAGTGGATTCTGGGTCAAGAATCCTTCTATCAAGTTTGCGCTTCAACTTGTAGTTAGTTACTAGGCGCTGAACCCAAGTTTCATTTGCTGCACAAGGTGCCCAAACAGTTCAGTGCATCGTGTTCCTGCCTGTGTAACGTGACATGACAGATACTCTTACAAGTGGCTTGGATCATTTTTTCATTGGGCCGCAAGGGCCACCGATAGGAACATAGGAAGTATGTTCGACTTCACTGGTACAGTGATACTAATCCAATAATGTTGGGCCCTGCTCCCTCCGTACCAACTCACGTGAGACTTAAAGACCATTGAACTTCATGTGTTAAAACTTCAGTTACTGTAGACCACTAAACTTTATGTGTTAACACTTCAATTACTGGAGACCACTGAACTTCATGTGTTAACACTTCAGTTACTGGAAACCGTTGAACTTCATGTGTCAACACTTCAATTAATGGAAACCACTGAACTTCATGTGTTAACACTTCAATTACTGGAGACAGCTGAACTTCGTGTGTTAACACTTCAATTACTGGAGACCACTGAACTTGATGTGTTAACACTTCAATTACTGGAGACCACTGAACTTCACGTGTTAACACTTCAATTACTGGAAACCGTTGAACTTCATGTGTTAACACTTCAATTACTGGAGACCACTGAACTTCATGTGTTAACACTTCAGTTACTCGTCAACATTTTATCCCCCTATAATTTAACGGCCCGTAAACTGAATAATTTGTGATACACGGATAAATATGAATTTGAATACTTCTAATATTGAAATATTTTTATTGAGAAGAACGTTCAAACAAAAGTAAAAGTTTGTTTACGAAATTTCAGCCTGAAAAAAATGTATACATGCGCCGTTGAAAGAGCGCTAGACCTATACGTCGATTGACGCGAACTATCGTGCATTACCCGAGCACTGTCTACAGATGGTATGTTCGGTATACCAATGAGTGCCAAAAGTAAGTACTTTATTTGAAGATATTCACATGCAAATACAAATCAAATTTTCATTTAACCTCAACGATGATAGGGAATGGAATTGAGTTAATTGAAAGTTTCAATCGTATATATTTTTTAAAAATATAGTTTAGGAGAACAAAAATTACACTACGGCGATGAATATCAAACAGCGATTCCGCTCAAATTAAATTCAACTGTTGGCCTGGGGTGATGTGGTTGCTGTTGTACAGCACACTGTTATTCTGAGGTGATGTGGTTGCTGTTGTACAGCACTCTGGTGTCCTGAGGCGATGTGATTGCTGTTGTACAGCACATCACTGGTTTTCTCAGGAAGGTCAAACGAAACTGATAAACTGATATCATTATATCAAAGAAAATAAACTCCCGTTCTCGCCGTGGGATGGACTCAAGTTTGGTGGCTAAATAATTGAGCCCTTCTGGGTTTCATGCTACCGTATTATCAAAACAGTGGCAAAATCGCGTAAAATGTTGAATCTTGGCTACGGATGAGTTCAATGCAAGATTGTGTTAAATTTGAATGGTAACCAGTGCTGCCACTTGGCGAAGGAACCTAAGCCAACGAAGGCACTGAATTAAAAGTGTTCATCTAGTGCATGCGCGTCTTGACGTAGTGTATTGTCTTTTATTAAATGTGACTAACTCACTACACAACTACACAAAAACACCCGAATAAATCAGGTATTTTTTATATAAACACTTAGAAACATTTCAGACGTCACTAATTTACTGGATACTATATTGAGAAGAAGCATAGGTTGTATTTGTACTGTTTCTTGTAGCACGTATGCCCAACTTATTAGACAATCAGATCTTCGGATAACTTACGGGCATTACCGTTGACCGAACCTCTGGTGACGGATGGCTGTCCTTAACCCACCTGTCATCATTAACAGGGAAATGAGTTGGAACTAACGATGAACAAAAAAAATATGTAGAAAATTGTAAGTCAACTTTAGAAGTGATTTTTTTGTCCTTCTTCAGAATCAAGTTTATTTGGACCTCCATGAATGTATTTAATCAATCCCAATTTGTGTTCGCTAGGAAGACTGTGAGCACCATATGTACGTCGAAATGACCCTTATAAATAGGTTAATGCCAATATTCGCGCCCCTAGAGTAGTTAGTAGGTACAGTCATGGCAATAATCCATCCCGGTCGCGTGCACTTTCAAATATGCTTATTTATTTAGCAAAGCGTTTCTTTATTCTCTCCTCGAGTTGAGTTTTTCTTCTACCATTGCATAGGTTCGTGTCCCTTGCAACAAACAGAGTAGTACTTAAGTACTGATCCCTTTTACTCTGGGTACACTTTATTATGTCGTTCACACTCCTCTGTGGTCCGTACAGGCGGTAGCAGAGACATTTTAGCAGGAGACGGCAGGCACATCATCCCTGGTGGTGACCCTGGCGTTCAGTGAAAGGGCAATCAACGGCGCTCTGGGCGTAGCGGCGACAATGCGCAGGCGCGGCCTGCGCGCATGCGCGGCAACTGCTGCCGGTATATAAAGCTAGCAACCCTCCCGCCGCTGGATCACTGATCAACCATGCAGCGGCTTGTACTGTGTGCCTGTCTCCTAGCCCTTTGTGAGTGCCAGCACTATACTCTTCTTATTGATGTTTGCGCTGAGAAAGTTCTATTGCTACTCTAGCCTCTTGCTCCAAACGCTTTGGGATGACGGTGCATCGCCTGTTACCGCAATCCGCTTCTTATACGAGTGTGTCGCGCGTGCAGTTCCAAAAGTGCTTCTCTTTGCCGATGAATTTGTATTTTCTTGTTAGGATGTTCTGAACGGTGACGGTAAGCCTAGAATAAGAAGAAAGTCTCGCGTCAATGTGAATTACTTTGCTAGGCTTGTTCAAGTTAGACTAAACCCCTGTACTGGCTCGGGCTCAGTATTAAAGGCTCAATTTCTGTATTGGCTCGGGCTTAGTATTAACGGCTAAATCCCTGTACTAGCTCGGGCTTAGTATTAACGGCTAAATCCCTGTACTAGCTCGGGCTTAGTATTAACGGCTAAATCCCTGTACTAGCTCGGGCTTAGTATTAACGGCTAAATCCCTGTACTAGCTCGGGCTTAGTATTAACTGCTGAATTCGTGTACTAGCTCGGGCTTAGTATTACCGGCTAAATCCCTGTACTAGCTCGGGCTTAGTATTAACGGCTAAATCCCTGTACTAGCTCGGGCTTAGTATTAACGACTGAATCCCTGCACTGGCTCGGGCTTAGTATTAACGGCTGAATCCCTGTACTAGCTCGAGCTTAGTATTACCGGCTAAATCCCTGTACTAGCTCGGGCTTAGTATTAACGGCTAAATCCCTGTACTAGCTCGGGCTTAGTATTACCGGCTGAATCATTGTACAAGCTCGGGCTTAGTATTAACGGCTCAATCTTAGTTCTAGCTTGGGCTGAGTATCAACGACTCAATCCCTGTGCTAGCTTGACCTGAGTATAAACAGCTGATACGCTGTTCTGACTTGGGCTGAGTATTTACTTTTGGATTCCTAGCCAAATAGAAATCACCGTCATCCAAAACGATTGCGCGTGAAACATACTTGGGTATATATTTAAATATAGTTTTGCTTCATTTCAATAAAAATTTGATGTAAATAGCACAATGTTTGCCAGGCCACCTTTTTATCAAATTCTGATTTAACCTCGATGACATACTTAATACCATGGAACTTGAGGTCGTTACTTGACGCTATTTTATCAAGTTCTGATCTAACATCAATGGCATACATCATTCCATGGAACTTGAGGTCGTTACTTTACGTCATTTTATCAAGTTCTGATCTAACATCAATGGCATACTTCGTTCCATGGAACTTGAGGTCGTTACTTGGCGCCATTTTATCAAGTTCTGATCTAACATCAATGGCATACTTCGTTCCATGGAACTTGAGGTCGTTACTTGGCGCCATTTTATCAAGTTCTGATCTAACATCAATGGCATACTTCGTTCCATGGAACTTGAGGTCGTTACTTGGCGCCATTTTATCAAGTTCTGATCTAACATCAATGGCATACTTCGTTCCATGGAACTTGAGGTCGTTACTTGGCGCCATTTTATCAAGTTCTGATCTAACATCAATGGCATACTTCGTTCCATGGAACTTGAGGTCGTTACTTGGCGCCATTTTATCAAGTTCTGATCTAACATCAATGGCATACTTCGTTCCATGGAACTTGAGGTCGTTACTTGGCGCCATTTTATCAAGTTCTGATCTAACATCAATGGCATACTTCGTTCCATGGAACTTGAGGTCGTTACTGGAAACGCGGTCCAGTTTGAAGCCTCATTTGCTCTAGCACGATATTTGTCGAGTCGTGAGGCAGCGTTTTTTTTACCTGAGCCATCGAGAAAATAGCGTATAACGAAAAATTCCAAGATATAAATGACCTTTTTCACATTTAATTCGACGTTATGCTTTCAAACGTTCGATCGTCCTGGCAGATTTTTTTGTTGTTCTTTTGGCCTATTTCACTTTCAATTCTAATTATTTTTAAAGTGACGAACTTTAATATACTGCAACTCTCTTATATAATAACGTTATGCAAATATCTTTGTGGATAAAATACAGAGTGGTCTCGAATTACTGGAAACGCTGCCCACGAGTGAAGAGGAGAATTGTGCGATTTATATCGATTTTATTGTAGTTTTTCGATAAATTGCTGCTACTGCATGCACAGTAAATTATGATGTCTTTTCCACGTACAAAAACATCAATATTGGTTCTATTTTGAGAGTCAAATAAATCTTTGTATCGTGTGAAACATTTTCTCCTGATCCGCGGTGCCTCAATTCATCCGGCGAATTGAGGACAAATAACCTTATTCGTCACCTTGGAGCTCTCATGTTATGCAACTGTATCACATTACTCCTAACTCGCCACCTTGGAGCTCTCATGTTATGCAAATGTATCACATTACTCCAAACTCGTCACCTTGGAGCTCTCGTGTTATGCAACTGTATCACATTACTCCTAACTCGCCACCTTGGAGCTCTCATGTTATGCAACTGTATCACATTACTCCTAACTCGCCACCTTGGAGCTCTCATGTTATGCAACTGTATCACATTACTCCTAACTCGCCACCTTGGAGCTCTCATGTTATGCAACTGTATCACATTACTCCTAACTCGCCACCTTGGAGCTCTCATGTTATGCAACTGTATCACATTACTCCTAACTCGCCACCTTGGAGCTCTCATGTTATGCAACTGTATCACATTACTCCTAACTCGCCACCTTGGAGCTCTCATGTTATGCAACTGTATCACATTACTCCTAACTCGCCACCTTGGAGCTCTCATGTTATGCAACTGTATCACATTACTCCTAACTCGCCACCTTGGAGCTCTCATGTTATGCAACTGTATCACATTACTCCTAACTCGCCACCTTGGAGCTCTCATGTTATGCAACTGTATCACATTACTCCTAACTCGCCACCTTGGAGCTCTCATGTTATGCAACTGTATCACATTACTCCTAACTCGCCACCTTGGAGCTCTCATGTTATGCAACTGTATCACATTACTCCTAACTCGCCACCTTGGAGCTCTCATGTTATGCAACTGTATCACATTACTCCTAACTCGCCACCTTGGAGCTCTCATGTTATGCAACTGTATCACATTACTCCTAACTCGCCACCTTGGAGCTCTCATGTTATGCAACTGTATCACATTACTCCTAACTCGCCACCTTGGAGCTCTCATGTTATGCAACTGTATCACATTACTCCTAACTCGCCACCTTGGAGCTCTCATGTTATGCAACTGTATCACATTACTCCTAACTCGCCACCTTGGAGCTCTCATGTTATGCAACTGTATCACATTACTCCTAACTCGCCACCTTGGAGCTCTCATGTTATGCAACTGTATCACATTACTCCTAACTCGCCACCTTGGAGCTCTCATGTTATGCAGCTGTATGGTATTGTCATGCATAATACAGTATGATCCCTCCTCATATGTGTCTGTTATAAAAGGTCCCATTATAGGGCTGTGCAATCCAACATCCACCTTACGTAGGTACTTGACACAACCCATAGTCTATGCATTGTTTTGGGCGAACATTGTTTTGGAAGAGAACAACACCAGAACAACTGAGCCTATTAGAGCAATCCTGCCGCCTCTCGTGAGTAAGCCGCTGCAAGATGCCTACCCTTTCTCCTGTGTCGCTGGAACAATGACTGTCTCCTTGCAAAAATTATATCGTGGCAGCAGTGACGCTCCGAGAGGGGTAGGTGCCACAGTGCCATGCCCTTCCTTTGCTCCTACGCTTAAAGGAAGAGGACCCATTACTCAACCCCCCCTCCCCCGTCTCAAAAATCCTGCGTGCGCCACTGCATGACTGTTGCCTTAGGGCCAATAAACCAAAATTTACGTCTATTCGGACCCTTTTTTTGGCCTCCAGAATGGGCCTTCATTCGCGGCTGTTTGGCTAGGTAATGCATGGGTCATGCAGTGGGCGGTCACACAGTCCTCTGTACTACAGTAGCTAATGCTCGTACCTCCACTCTAAACCTACACTGGGCGGTCACACAGTCCTCTGTACTACAGTAACTAATGCTCGTACCTCCACTCTAAACCTACACTGGGCGGTCACACAGTCCTCTGTACTACAGTAACTAATGCTCGTACCTCCACTCTAAACCTACACTGGGCGGTCACACAGTCCTCTGTACTACAGTAACTAATGCTCGTACCTCCACTCTAAACCTACACTGGGCGGTCACACAGTCCTCTGTACTACAGTAACTAATGCTCGTACCTCCACTCTAAACCTACACTGGGCGGTCACACAGTCCTCTGTACTACAGTAACTAATGCTCGTACCTCCACTCTAAACCTACACTGGGCGGTCACACAGTCCTCTGTACTACAGTAACTAATGCTCGTACCTCCACTCTAAAGCCTTACGCAGTTATTCCATGCTTTCGTGTGGTCTTCTCCTTATGTGCTTTCATATATAATATAATGGGCCTAAATACAACGTATATTTGCTGTTTCCATATTCCCTTCAATGCTGGCGTATCAACAATCACGCCACTTGACGCTATCAAAAGGCCTTGTCCCTTCTTCGTTGAATACCCAGCCTTGTTCCTCGTTAAGTGTGCTCCACTCATTACATGCAACCGGCGCCTTAAGATAGAATGTAGCTACCGGACAAAGATTGCTAATGTGCTTGTAATATGTGCCATCTGTGTATCTTCCATTAATGCTTGCAGCCCAGCATCGTTATGACATCATGGGCTTGCTGTTACGAGGAGCTCTGCCTGCACGCTGGTCAGACCTTTAGGTATCCTTTCTAACACCGGCAACGTTGGGAGCGCGTGAGGGGATCAGGCTCACCTTATGCTTTGCTCATGCGCAGCTCGTGCGTGGCATTTGCGCGGCTCTTGCACGGTTCGTGCTCGGCCAACGCGCAGCTCGTGTGCGGCTCGTGCACGACTGACGACGCCACATCTGTTTCAAGTTGCTGTATTCTTCATTCTATCGAGGCTTATAAAACCCGTTTAGCAAGACCACTAATTTTTCAATTATTTGTTCCTTCTGCTGCAATTACTCGTCTAATGCCTTTGGAATGTACTTCGTCCTTCTGACCCAATTGAGGCATTTCCCCGTGATGCAGCGTCTAGGTGACATCATCTAACCCTTTGTACTGTGTCTATGATACAGAATAATAAACAGGGCTTCAGTTGAGATGATGCAATGGCAACCTCCTGCAAGGTCTTACCTTTCATGCTGCTGGCTCTCGAATGATTCAAACTCTGCATTTAATGGCAGATTTTTGTTCTTCGGATACTGACAAGTTGTTTTGTTGACATGATGGAAGAGATTCCTATCTTGAACTGATCTGCTGTGCCCTGGGATGAACTAAGGATAACCACTCTTTGTTATGACAATAATCGTCACCATTATAACGCCCTCTGCAGGATAGACCTGTAGTTGTTCACTAATCAGTTAATCGCTAGCGGGATTTATGCTCCCGTATTATGTCAGAAAATAGCCACAAAAATAAATTCCATGTGTCTTCTTAACGGATGAGTGCAAGTGACGATTGTCTGATAGGGCATCCGGTGCCGGCATTGAGCAAACGGGCCTGAATCTGACTAACGAAAACTCAATGGTTTAGCAAGAGCATGCGCGTGTTGGTGGTCCGTTGTCTTCATTTCACCTTTCGAGTGCTAGTTACACACAAGTATCATGAAAATTAAAGCGAACTTGATATCTGACCCTGTAGAATAGGATCGCATGATCTCTCCTGATTCCAGTCGAAGACAAAAGGCGTCTAATGTGGAATCTGACAAAGAGTGAACAGCAAGATGGAAAAAAGTATGCGGATCGTGCTCTATTCCGTAACATCATTGCAGCTGGTTTCCTCGGTGGCTGTAAGTACATTACG
>SDVV010030937.1:0-11611 GCA_016164225.1 Gammarus roeselii
AGAGAAGAACGGCGTCCGAGTCACTAACAAATAACAAACATCCTAAACAATATACTCGATAAAAGGTTCAAATATCTAGCCATCCTAATTCCTTCATAAATAACATAAATCCTAATTCCTTCATAAATAATATACAACCTAATTCCTTACACTGCCATTTTCGTACAGCCACTTTTGTACACCATATTTCCAGGGCGATTTTTGTACAGCGATAAAATGTACACCGTAGACGCTGCCAAAATGTACCCCGTAGACGCTGCCAAAATGTACCCCGTAGACGCTGCCAAAATGTACCCCGTAGACGCTGCCAAAATGTACCCCTTTATACTACTTTTGAGGCCCGCCGCATGTAACATTATTACCCCAGGGGGAGAATGCTCCGTCAAGTACAACTCGCTGCCGTCTGTCCGTAAGCAAGCATTTTATCCAGTTGTTAAGCTCGCCTCGAATACCGATGCTGTGCAATTTACTAATTAGGCGCTTGTGGGGGACTTCATCAAAGATCTTTTGATAGTCAAGGTAAATAATATCGATTGAAGATTTTGTGTTGGGGCTTTCGAATATATTTCTGAAAAAGAGAAGCAGATTTGTAAGACAGGAACGGTTGTGTCTAAAGCCATGCTGGAAGTCGCCAATCGATTTGTTTGATTCTAAGAATTCTGTAATTTTATCCGTTGTCTAACTTTCCATCAACTTGCAAATGACTGAGGTGAGGCTAATTGAACGGTAGTTGCCGGGACACTTTTTGTCCTCTGTTTTGAAAATTAGGGTAACATTGCCCTCTTTCCATTTAGAGGGGCAGGTGCTATTTGTGAGAGATTGGGTGAAAATATTTGATAAATGTTCGGCGATTTCGTTTCTAGTTTCTTTTAGAATTCTGGGATGAATTTGGTCTGGACCTGGAGATTTGGTGACTTTCAAATTATCTATATATTTAATAACTTCGGCGTGGGAAAAGTTCACTGTGGTGAGGGCTTCAATTCGTCTTGCCGCTATGATATCCTCAAGATTATGAATATTCTGATTCTCTAACGTAAATACAGAACATAAGTATTCATTAAGTTGAGCACTCATTTTGGTATCGTCCGTTTCTAGCTCACCGACATCGTCCTTGAGAGGACCTGTTACAGATTTTGATTTTTTTTGCTCGAAATATAACTAAAAAATTGTTTCGGATTAGTTTAGGTATTGGCAGAAATTTCATTTTCATACTTTTTCTTCTTACGTTTCAGGACCCTCTTTAGATCTCGTCTTCTAATTTTGTATTCATTTTTTGCTACGTCGTCGTGTGGATGTCTCTGTTTTATCGAATGCTTTGCTTTCTTACTTGAATGAAGGCGCTGCAATTCTCCTTTCCAGTACATGGACTGATAGACTGCTGTTTGCCTGTTTTTGCGCGGGATATGCTCATATCCGGTATTTTCAAGTGAAGTCAAGAAATGGTCAAGCGATTGATTGACATCTTGTGCGAGGGTTATATTTGCTGACACCATTGACTCTCTTAAGCCATCAAAATGAGCTAATCTGAAGCTATGAACTTTTTCGCATTTTGTTGATGTTTTCAACTTGAGCTCTATCAAAAAATGGATACAGTTGTGGTCACTAGTTCCGAGTGGTTCGCCTACTTCGACGTTCGTAACATGAGTCGCTTGCACTAAATAGGAGATCAAGAATGTTGCTACCTCTTGTAGGTGTCTTTACCATTTGGGTCATGAACTTATCGTCTGCAAAATCAATCAGACGTTGGCCGGTGGCAGTGCATTCGTCTGATTCCCTATCAATGTCGGAGAAATTGAAGTCGCCAAGCACATTACTGTGTTGTGTTGTGACAACATCGACGAGGGTGTTGTAAAGATCGATATCATATGCAACCTTGCTTTTAGGGGAGCGGCAGACTATGTTGTGCCTGTGGTTTGGAATGGTGACTTCTCATATTTGCAGAGTGTTTTTCACAAGAAACAGCACTCCTCCGCCCTCTCGGCTTTGTCTATCTTTGTGAAATAGAGAGTAATCGGGAAGAGTGAATTCGCCTAAATAATACCTGGTGCTCAATTTCATTCACGATTCTGTGATTGCTATTATGTCGATACTTTCATTCAATGCAAGGATACCTAATTCTTCGATTTTGTCTCCTGAGACTTTTAGCGTTCACGTAGTAACATTTGAGGGTACCGTTAGTCATATTGACTTGATTTCCTTGACTTATTTACGAGCCTTGTTGGTGATTCCATTAAAGTTTTAGTACTTTGGGTCGATCATAGTATCCCAATGATCCGAGAAAGAGATTTTCTGGGCTTTGCAGAGAGTTGCTAGGCAATTGTTAAGTAAAATCATCTTGCTTACCATGTATCTACTCTGGTTTGGATGGGGCAGGATGCCAGTGACATGGAGGTTCGCGTGTGAAGGTTTGATGTTGGTAAGCATGGCTTCATACCTTTTCCATGTCGATTCCGTCTGCGACACGTCATTAGCTCCGACTCGTATTGTGATTCGCTTAGATGAATGTATCATTTCCTTTGCGATTATGCCTTCGACCTAGTCAATTTTCAAATCAGCTTTGCCGAGTGTTTTCAGTTGAATTCTCCCTTTTCGCTGATTTGATTTGAAGGAGGTGACATTGTAATAACCGAACTCAATAATTTTCTCTGTATGCTGAGAGTCCATTTCATCGGGCAATACATCAAATCGGTTACATGTATTGGGTCGAAAGGGGTGAGATTGTGATCCAACGTGTGTTGCATTGTCACAGCGTGGCTGCCTGCTACTAACTACAGCTGAGTACAGTGCCTCGCTATCTTTGACTGGGTTTTCTATCGGTTTAATACGATCGTTTGTTTCAGCGTCTAGAGCCGAAAGCTTCTTGGCGAATTCGGAGTCTAAGTGCACTTGGAGTTCTTTCACTTGATTTTGGGTGGCCTCGACAGTTTCATTGACTGCTGCTAATTTGCTGCTTATCAGATCTTTAAATTCGTGAAATTGTTTCAGCGCGTTTTCCAATTTTAATTAAACAGCTATCAATCTGGTATCCGTGTTGACTGTCTCTGTTACAAACAAGCTATTGAATGAGACTGTTTCTGTTTTGGATAAGTCATCGGAGGCGTGACTGATTTGTTCTTTCAGTTGTTTGGTTTTCTCTGCTCCTTGACAAAATTTACAGCGCTATGTCTTGCATTCCCCATTTGAGGGACTGCTGCGCCAAGCCCTGGCAGAGCCAGAGGAACTTGGTCAATCCATTAGTTCGGGGGCGTACGAGGTGTGGCAGAGGCCACATTCTAGCTTATCCTGAACCATCTTGAACTGTTATAGAATTTACCGTTGGGAAAATGGACGTTAGCTTGAGTTCAATTTTTCGTGATTTCTTGTAGACAGCAGATATGAATGCAATACTAAAATTAGATGCGGGATGTGACTATTATGTCGACGATTTGAAAACGGAATTAAGACAAGAATAATACAAATGAGAGTCGGATGCGAGTATCGTCGGATGCGCGTTAGCGCACGGTTACTTCATATTGCGGGATTTGGGTTGAACGCAAAGCTAAACTAACTTGGAGCTGCTCCCATCTGCTTTTCAATAAAGAAATGATGTCATGATTTTGGGCACCAACCTTGTACCAGACATGACCGGCGAAGTATTAGAAGATGACGAAAAAATAATTACAATTCAGTAAGTGGGGTGTTTTGGAATCGAAGCACGATTCTAAGCTGCAAGATGTTAAGTGGCACAATACAATGATACTACCTGATACAAGATACTTGTGGTTTTGTTGTATAGAGTAAGCCATGCAGAGTACTCGTTGTATAGGGTAAGCCGTGCACAGTATTCGTTGTATAGGGTAAGCCATGCAGAGTACTCGTTGTATAGAGTAAACCATGCAGAGTACTCGTTGGGTAGGGTAAGCTATGCACAGTAATCGTTGTATAGGGTAAGCCTACAGAGTACTCGTTGTATAGGATGAGCCATGCACAGTACTCGTTGTATAAAGTAAGCCATGTAGTGTACTCGTTGTATAGGGTAAGCCATGCACAGTACTCGTTGTATAGAGTAAGCCATGTAGTGTACTCGTTGTATAGGGTAAGCCATGCACAGTACTCGTTGTATTGGGTAAGCCATGCAGAGTACTCGTTGTATAGGGTAAGCCATGCACAGTACTCGTTGTGTAGGGTAAGTCATGCAGAGTACTCGTTGTATAAGGTAAGCCATGCACAGTACTCGTTGTGTAGGGTAATCCTCGCACAGTACTTTTTGACTGGTTACCAATGCACAATACTCTTTGAAACAATATCATATGAACAGTAGATAAGATAACGGAAACGAAACGGTCACAAGTGTTCATGTCGAGTTGTTCCCCTTCAATGAAGATTGGGGATTTTCTATGGGGCTCACCAACTGTCCAGCAGAGACGGACACGCCCATACACTCGGCGAACTTTTCCCGGAGTGCATGCCTATTGTCTTGCCACGGAAGTTGGGGGTCATATAGGGCTCCTAAATAGATATTTAGTCTAGATCGAAGAAGCACACGTGTTGTAACACTTATAATTGGAGGGCACCACGAGTACTTTCCCAGTCAGGGGTTTTCCCCTAAGTGTTGATAAGGATAAATCTTCTAAGCACTGGTGATTCTTTGGACAGCTTACTGCCCTTTTAAAGTGAGACGTCGGGGGGACCTCTCATTAGAATGGTGTCGCCCCTGCTATATCTAGAGTCTAGATCGAGAAGGCATACAAATTTTGAATCTATGATAATAGTTGCAGAGCACCACGCTGTTACCTGGGCCGTGATCCTCTCCCCAAGTGATCAGGGGAATGTCTTCTCTGCACTAGGGGTTCCATGAAGAGCATTTTTCAGATTCAAGGAGTGACGTCTGAGGGACATCTCCTTAGAATAGTTTCCCGTGGCAGCTCCAGAGTTCAAAGTGTGACGTCTGAGGGAAATCTCCTAGGAATTGAGTTGCCCGTGGCAGCTCCAGAGTTCAAGGTGTGGCGTCTGAGGAACATCTCCTTATAATAAAGTTTCCCGTGACAGTTCTAGAGTTGAAGGTGTTACGTCTGAGGGACATCTACTTAGAATAGAGTTGCCCGTGGCAGCTCCAGAGTTCAAGGTGTGACGTCTAAGGAACATCTATTTAGAATACAGTTGCCTTTGGTAGCTCCAGAGTTCAAGGTGTGACGTCTGAGGAACATCTCCTTAGAATAGAGTTGCTTGTGGCAGCTCCAGAGTTTAAGGTGTGACGTCTGAGGAACATCTCCTTAGAATAGAGTTGCTCGGGGCAGCTCCAGAGTTTAAGGTGTGACGTCTGAGGGACATCTTCTTAGAATAGAGTTGTTCGTGGCAGCTCCAGAGTTTAAGGTGTGACGTCTGAGGGACCTCTTCTTAGAATAGTTGCCCGTGGCAGCTCCCGAGTTTTAATCAACAGAGACGGTGAAATTTTCATTTGCATTACGCAAACTCAAATCGAATATAAGTAACAGTATTATAAAATTTCTAACAATAACAAAACACAGCGAGTACCATCGTGTCAACATAAGAACCTCTACAATAGTGATGCCTATTACCTCATTAATGACCATCTATTTCAAACATGACTTGACACTTGAACATCTGTACAGGAGAGGTATACATATATTTTCTGTAGTCCTGCTAACTTCCACACTGAATTCCGCCCTGGATTTGTGTTTTTGGAAAGAAAACTGTGAGTTCTCTCCTCTGTGCCGGGCGCCATCCTAGCACATGCTGAATCTGTTGTGAGGTAGTCTTTTTTAGTTCCCACTAACGCGCTGGGAACCAACCCTGGTGCCTGAGGGCCGTTTCCAGTGTGGAAAGCTCTCTCTTCTTGTTACCTTAGAACCGCGCCTTATTTCCAATGTCTTCTCGGTTTCTTTTCTACATTGGAGCAACTGGATGCCCAATTTTGACCACCTCGGGTACCCGAGGGCGGTTTCCAGTGCGAGATTTCGTGAAGTGTTAAAAGCTTGCAGTATTAAGCTGCTCACGATGTCTCTTCTACAATAGGGGAAGCCGTGCAGTTCCGTCTCTCTTATCTGAGTGGGGGACCGATGCTCCCAGACTCAGCATAACATTTGGCAGTCAATAGACTGAAGTTCACGAGTCTCGATCAGGAGAGCTGCCTACAGAGGCCTGACTCCAGGAGCCCGCATCTCCATTGGTAAGAAAGAACCCAAAATCTGCCTCCAGTTGGGACTCTCCAACTCATTCTACTCCTTGTGTTTGTCAGGTTCATATTTGAGCGCATTCAAGTATTCGGCGCCAACTTCCACAGCTGGTAGGTTGTTCTAAAACCTTTGGGGTGGATGGATGATTATTCATTTTATAGATTATTAACACTTTATTTCAGTATTTTATTATTTCTTCTTGCTTGGGTTCTATTATTTTTCTCTGCCCTTTTTTCACGTTCACAAATTTTGAATTTGTTATTATTATATGTATCGAGGTTGGTTGAGACAAGGTGACCCAGAGAGGGGAGGTTTTCGTGGGACCTGCGGGACTCGGGGACCCAAGGTTTCGGGAACCCGGGGGCTTTGGGAGACCAGGTGGATTTGGGAGGATCCACTTGGACCTTTCTGAGGCCCCTTGGGACACCCTTGAGACCCTTTGGGACCCTTTTGAGAAACTGTGGGACCCTTTAGAAGCCCCTCTGAATCCTGGAACCTCTGCTCCCCCCTCCCAGCGCTGTAAAACCCAAACACAGGAAAATGTTTGTGAGATGCATGAGTAGAACAATTAACCATTACAGCCCACGGATTGCTGGCGCAGGGGGCGAGGGTCGCGTCGAGGCTGGTCGAGGTGTGTCGAGATCAGTCGAAACATGTTGAAGCGAGTCGAGTTGGTCTCGGCGAGCCGAAACTGGCCGAAATGATTCGAGACAAACCGAGATGAGCTGAGGCGAGGGGTCTCGGAGGACTCGAGGAGCTCGGGAAGACCCGGGAGACATGAGTCACCCTCCGGGATTCATCAAGCTCTTTTGTGACCCAAGAGACCAATGCCCTCCCCCCGCCCTACCCTCTTGAACAATCGGTGCGAAATCAATAATCTGAGCAGTTTTTCTGCCCATGACGAACCTGCTCTTACTTTCTTTTTCACGATCCACAATATTATAACGCTGGAGTATTTGTGCGGGGGTTCGTGTTTGTGATTTTGTGAATGGGTATTTTTTCTTCAGTCTGTGCTCGCTCGCGCGTGCACGGACTAAATGCAGTTTCTGGGGTTGACCTGGGCTGCGTAGCTATAAAACCTTGTGACGCGTTGCGGTTGGAGTCTATCTAATCCGTGAAGTCATAGACCTTGTACCAATTTCGACGATACTGGCTGTGCGCACTGGCGTTTGGACATATAACACACGAGGTTCTGAGGGGTTAGAGGCGAGGATTCGTTTTGTTTCATCTGAGTCTTTATCTTACCTAAATAAATAAATTGTATTTGAACAACTAAACCGCGTAGCTGTAAATATTGTGTTGCGTTGCTGTCGGAGCTGAATTTGCCTGTGTAGCCACTGACCTTGTACTAATCTCGACGATGCTACCTGTACACACTAGGGTGCGTACATATCACACTTTAAGTTCTAAAGGATTGGGAGCGGAGGTCCGTTTCGAGAAAGCGTTTTTTCTTTTGCGCACCAGCGTGCGTCTGACATTGCTTAAACTTTCACTTTTTTCTAACGTTAAAAGCGTTGTTTTGTATTTTCCTCGCACTATTAGGCGTGCGAGCCTGCTTTAATCAATGATCTTCGAGCCCTACGGGGGAGCCTATTATGACTCACGTTGAGGTTCTGGTGGAAATGAGGCTCAAATCAAATCAAAATCTAAAACCGCGAGATTGCGGTCGTGAAGAAGTGTTAGATAGCCATGGCCGTAGCGAAACGCATTTCCACATGTTTTGCACCGTTGCATCGGGTACGAATGTCATGGCTTCTGTTGAAAAAACCGACAGTACTCGCATTATTGATTAATATTAAGTACCTAATGTGTTGAATGAGCTTACCCCTCAGCCTTCGTGGCTCGTGCGAAGCGGGGCTAAACACTCTGAGCTTATCATCGCAGCTGTGGTGGCATATCTACTGGATGAGCTTAGTAGCACGATGCTGGATGAGCTTAGTAGCACGATGCTGGATGAGCTTAGTAGCACGATGCTGGATGAGCTTAGTAGCACGATGCTGGATGAGCTTAGTAGCACGATGCTGGATGAGCTTAGTAGCACGATGCTGGATAAGCTTAGTAGCACGATGCTGGATGAGCTTAGTAGCACGATGCTGGATAAGTTAGTAGCACGATGCTGGATGAGCTTAGTAGCACGATGCTGTATGAGCTTAGTAGCACGATGCTGGATGAGCTTAGTAGCACGATGCTGGATGAGCTTAGTAGCACGATGCTGGATAAGTTAGTAGCACGATGCTGGATGCGTCCAAGTTTTGCTATGTGCCACAACATGTATGGGCGTAACGGTACATTTTATATACATATTCAACGCTTCAGACCATTTGATGAGTTTTTCGAGTTCTTGTTAGATTGTGAGTCAATCAACCCGCTTCCTCCACGCAACATGGCAGAGTTTTGGGTCATCGGCAAATTTCGACACACTGCATTCAAGCCACGCATCCATGTCATCCACATTGAGGGAAGATGCTGAGCTAAGAGACTATGAAACCGTCTTCTGTTCGGCTCCTTCTGTAATTCTAAGTAAACGATGTTCACTGCCTTGGCGCGATCGCATACGATCATTTCCTTGTTGAATGAGTCGAGCAGATTTATCAGGGAGCTCCTCCTGCGACGGAAGCTGTGTTAAGTGTCGTGTATCAAGCGGTTGTCTTCCATGTGATCGACAAGATGATATCGTATCGCGTTAGTCTTGCGTGGGCTGAGGAGTTTCACAGTCTCAAGTTTCAATGTGCCCAACAAGTGAAGCGCTTCTACACAATGGAGCGATTTGCAAAACAGATTTCCAATCGTTCAGAGGATAATAATTCCGCTCTGCCACAAACGAGTTGAAAGTGCGTATTGCAAGAAAATATCAAAATTCTTGTAAAAATGTCATTAAACTGAAATGATTATAGAGGATTACGTGAAAATTTCTGGTACTTGCCATGTTCTAGAGTAATCTGAGTACTCCAGGGATTATGCAGTATACTTACAATGATTCACAACACATGTTGTGCCACGGCTGACCACTACACCCGTGTACCACAAAACACTCAAAAACACTACATAAACTGTCAAATTTTTGTCTAATCAATAGAGACAACGTTAAAAATTTGCAAATATTTGACTAGATATTTTTTCACATTTTTAAGTTGGTGACCAGTTCTCTTGCGATGTGCTTCAATGAACCTAACATTACCGTGGCACCTCGCTTATGTGTTTGCCATCATTTTCCAACTCGTAGCCTAGCCTAGTCTACCAGTGGCAGAAACAAAAAATGTTGAGCAACCACAAGTCACTATGATGGGGTATTGCGCATCGTTTTGCATTATCGCAATACCTTTTTTTAACACTGGATAGAATACGAAAAAACAATATTTTCATTCTAATTCCATTTTCACACCTTACCTGTAACTAGCTGTTCCTACATTGTTCGTTATAGCTATTCGATAGAGCACTTTATAACAAACTATTCGCTATAAAGAATTTGTTATTAACGTTGAGGGGGTAAACTGTCTCCTGCAAGGCCAAATCGATAACTACGTGCCCAAAATACCGATGACACACGAGAGCAACCACCAATCTACCAATAGACGACGCAACGTTCTAGCTATTGGGATGAGAGGGCTTGTTAGATCAAAGTCCTTAGTTGGCCGATAAAGTCCCTAGTTGGCCGATGAAGTTCCTACTTGGTCGAAAAAGTCCTGGGTGCTCGATAAAGTCCTAGGTGCTCGATAAAGTCAAGCTGCTCGATAAAATCTCTAGTTTCTGGATATAATCCTGTACGGCTCGGCAAGTCCGTAGTTGCTGAATAAAATCATGAGTTACTCAATAGAATCTTAAATTGCCGGATGATGTCCTGGGATGGAATCAAGATAAGGGACGAATGATAGGAGCTTAACAACGGGAGAAGATATTTCACCATCTCTACTTACATGAGCCGATAGTATTTTATCTCTATGATAATTTATTCAATCGAATTAACTGGACATCGCAGGGCAATTTCAAATCTAAGTAACTGTAGCTGTGATCTCAGTTGCGAATCGACAACCTCTTTTTTATTGGTTACCACAGCTGTGTAGCCAGATTTTTTTTCCGAGAAGAGGCAGATTTTCCACTATGCATTGAAGTGACCGTAGGCGTGTAACAAAACCTGGCGTTTTAGACCTTCTTTTGCACTTCTTCAGTGTTCGGAATAGAGGGGTCTAGAACAGTATCCCATTATAGACTTGTAAAACTCTAATGCCTTGCCTTCTCTCCACCCTTACCACAGCGGCTACACCGAGTCCATGAAGGCCATCGCCGGAGCAATGCGCACTGCCAAAGTCAACAGGCTGGTGACCATGACGTCTTGGTACACTGACAGTGAGTACCTCCTGCAAGATTTACGTCCTGGTCCATTAGCAGAAATGACCGCCTTCTAGCTGATGTTCTGGAACACTGGCAGTGAGCATCGTTCTTTAGAAGATGTTGCAGGCCACAGTCATTATAGCGGGAAAATGTGCAACTCCCTTTCACTGATATTTTCTCGAGTAATATTGCTGCAATGCTGAGAAATGGGGAGTCACATGGCCTGGTGCTAGTGAACTACTTACCAAAAATGCACTGGACACAGGTTTGGATGTATATTTGGATGTTCAGTCCACATTCTCACAGTGCGTTGTTCGTCAATGTCCTTTCCCGTTACGTTAATATGGCGTTTACTAGACACTTTAATATTGAAATTTGATTTTTTTTCATTCTGCATGTTTCTGATGATAGATGCTCTGAACAAAAATAACGGAGGAGGCCTTATTGGAAACAAGACGCCCTGGTGCAATGACAGCGAGTTTCGCCCGCTAGATGACGTCCTAGTACGCTGACTGTGACTTCATCCCTTAGATGACTTTCTGGTATGTGTTGTCTTATGACCAATTAATTTTACCTGCAAGCACGTATTTGCTAAGGCGTGAGGGTTCCCCTCAGAACTTCCTGGGTGCATCACCGACAGTGGGTACAGCTGTACCAAGACGAATTGCTACTTCAATTATGCATTTGAGATGAACGTATTAACTGGACCTAAATTGCAACCCGCGCTGAATTCAATTGTTTGCCTTTCGAGAGACTTATTCTTAATTTGACTGTCATGTTTATTAGTATGAATTATGACTGCATAATTTAATTATTTGTCTTACGAGAGAATTTATTTGTTTGCCCTACGAGAGACATTCATAATTTGACTGTTATGTTTATTAGTAAGAATTATGACTGCATAATTCTCCTCTTACATGAATGTACAAGGCTGTTAGTAGTTGTAAGATATTTGAACCTATTTGAAGATGTGTTATTTATACTATATATCTATACATGGGCACGAGCCAAGGTAGGGGTGCTATTCAGACCTGAAGATTGCTACCATGTGAGCAGAATACCAATTAGAATATCCTATTATAGCTAATCAAGGATAATGCATTGGG